>PNEQ01063394.1:0-20000 GCA_003012365.1 Medauroidea extradentata
CAACTGTTTTCGCGCCCCTTTTTTGCGCATTTTGTCCGTTATTCACTACTTATTATGTGTCCGCGTCCGTTAATAAGAATGTCCGTTATTTGGAGAGTATTTCTCCATAAAACTCCATGTTAATCTGCCGGTGATTGGAAAAATGTCCGTTTTTCGGAAGTGTCCGCTATTCGGAAGTGTCCGCTAAGGGAAGTTTCACATTAATCAACGTAACAATGTTAACATAAATTGATATCAGTAGCCACACGTCTCACTGTTGAGTGGTAAATATGATCGACCCTTATCCCCAAAAAATTACAAAAATCAAGATTCCGGGTGTCTTCTTTCGAGCGAATAGGCTGACTTCCGTAGCATTTAACAGAAAAATAAAGCAAGTGATAGTTGAAATATCAATTTATATCAATAGGCAGACGGTCTCTCGATCAAAAGAACACAGCTAAACAATAGATAGAACCTATCCTTGTCCTAAAGAAATGAGAAAATCGTGATTCCGAATGTCTTCCCTCAAGCGAATAGCCCGACTTCCGTAGCATTTAACGAAAAAATAACGCAAGTGATAGTTGAAATATAAATTTATATCAATAGGCAGACGTCTTACGATCAAAAGGACACCGCTAAACAATAGATATGACCGACTCTTGTCCTAAAAAAAATTAAAAAACCGAGCTGCCCAGTGCCTTCTCGTGAGTGACAGCCCGTTTCGCGTAGCGTTCAATGGGGAAAAAATGTAAGCATTCCTTACTAGCACAATGCCCTTGTAAATTATTCACCAAAGAAAGGAGGAAGAAGTGGACGTATTTATTCATTACGTAGTTTTATATAACTTAACGTCAAACCAATCCCTCAACGTTTTTGAAGAATTGTACACGAGAACGTAGATATTAGTAGCGTGCAGAGCAGACAGATAGCGCAACTGTATGAATGTTCACAAGATGGAGGATAGATAGTGGCACCGTAGCATATACCGACGTTCAATGTCCAAAGGATGCTACCCGCAAGGCAGCTGAAGGAATTCACAGAGTGCTAATCACACCTAGGCCATGCATATTATGATATCTCCTCAGGGGAACTTACCCATGTGCGCATGCCCAAAACATGCGTATGTGTACAGGTGACCCAACATGACTACCATACTCACATCATCCACCATTTTGTGACGTTCTTACCTAAAATCGTCGAGAATTACAATATTACATGTATAAATGTTTGCAAATAATCACTTTCACAGCCAGTATATGCGGTAAAAATTAATTAGGAGTTCCGGGATTACGTAATACACGAACGTCTATTTATTTTACAAGTTCGACACACCCATAGTGGAGACATGTTTCTACGCGTGGGTAATAGGTAGCGCTATTATCGTTCTCACTTGTGAAATGCACGTTTTATGACACGCAGTAACGCATTGTTTAAGCAAATTATGCGCCAAGTTAAATGTTTTAAGTACGTATAATGTTAGCCCAATAAAGAAAAAAATTATTTCACGCTATTATTTATAGGGTTTGTGTAAAATCGTAAACACATTCGGCATGAGGTGAGAGAGATACAAGACGTCGTGAAACAGCCTAGAAGGAGGCTGTACTATAGTTAAATGAGCATATGCGCATGCGCTGGAACTTTGCGGCTATAGTACGACCTCAATATAGATCCTACGTCATAGTTGATGGAGACAGGCCGACCGGCTTGGCACAGGCGCTGCCGTCGCCGCGCGGTTTTCAAACTGTCACTGCTACATTTTTTAACCGATTTTCACAATTTTTGTTTTATTATTAATATTATGCCTTACCAAGTAATAACTGCAACACTACAATTCATATTTTAATGCCATGAATTAGATAATATATGTTTTATTTATTTTCAATGTAATTCCTTAAAAAATTTTTTCGTCATAGAATTTTGTTATTTTTTTAGGGTTCCTGAGATTGTATTTGTAGAATCGCTACCTTCGTTAAATTCAGGGTTCGTAAAATCGAGGGTCTAGTGTATATTAAAGTAACTTTCACATTCGGATTTAAATATAAGTAAATATGTAATAATTATTCAGTGTGAGAGAGGCAGAGGCAGACCAGTAACTTTCTATTAGTTTTGTTTACTTTTTACTTAATCTTTGTAGGCGTGCAATTTGATGCTTTGATTTGACAGACAGAGAATGTATACCTTGGCAGATATTTAATAGTAAACGAATTGGATGTTTCGCATGCACCTTATGTGCCCGATTATGAGACTTGTGCGAGGGCGTTGTTATGTATGCATACTACTGAGGTAGGTTATGCTTGTGTTTGAGATTATATGTTGGGGCGAGTGTCCCCTGGAAGCTTTAATTAGTAAGTAAGTATGTTGAGGGGCGTGTGTCCCCTCGAATTTATGTCAGGGTGAGCTACTGAGGAATGGGACTCAGGTAGCCTATGTTGTGTGAGCTAGTTCCCTACGAGGTAGGGCTACCCGATGTTTTGTTATTGTTTTGCTACACCCTCCTCAGGGTTATCGACTAGGGCTTCTTGATATTTCATATTGTTCAACTATAAATGTGATTCCGATTCCATTTGCACGCCTGTTAATTGTATTGTGGTAAAGTTAATGTTTAACGTTATTTGTTTCATTTCAAATGTTTTAATTCTTTGTTAACAATTTGAGTTTGTATAATTTTCAAGATTATGTAACTGTTGATCTTTTGTGATGTTTTGGTTTATCAATAAATCGCTGTTGCGATTGAACCCCACTTACGCCTTTGAAGTTGAAGTTAATTGTAATTACCCTATTTCATGTTTGCTAATAATTGTGACATTACTTGCAGAACATGCTGATGATTAACTAGTTTTGCTATACTGAGATTTGAGGTTATGAGTTTATAGCTTTGTTTGAATTGAAATTAAATCCTTGCCTAGGCGTTGCTTGCTAATAGTTGGGAATCGCAATCCTCGTTATTGCCTCTGCTATTTTGGAAATTTTTAGGTGCCATCACCATGTTGAGGTTAGCACTTAGCCCCGATGAAGGGGTGGTGATGGTACAAAGCAACAGATGTTTTATATTGAGAAATAAAGATTGCTGTCAGGGCTGGATTTAAAGGAAGGGCTGTGGCAACGGTGGCACTAGTCCTGGGCGGCAGTTTTAAGGGGTAGCATAAAGCACTTTTACATCCTATAGTAAAATCTATAGATCCGGCCCTGATTGCAGTTCTTTCATCAGCATTGCTAGCCATCATAACAACACATTTATGTTCAAATATTTTATTAAGTACTTCATTTGTGTAAAGTATCGTGACTATCAAAATAAGGGGTATGTATTATAAATTGGCGCTTAAAATTTGTTAGTAACGCACATGTAGCTTTTATATTTCAACGTAGCAAAAAATGTTTTCATCTCCAGTTAGTGCATGCCCCATTATAGTGTTTAGGCCACGCGAGTGGCAAATTGATCTTGGGTGCATCTGCATAAACATACGAGCGCCTGAGTTGCACTAACTTTCTCGCTCCTCGGAAATGCTTGGAAGTATTCGTTCATCCTCTGTGGTCGAGCCAGACATCATCCCTCTCCCTTTCTGACACTCATTCCTTACTCCTTGTCATGTCCTCTGAGCAATAAGCGATGTCACAGCTGGCACGCAATGTTGCAACCTTTTTGATTGCTACGATGCAATACTTTCCAGTCCTTATATCTTATGTGTGATATATTAGTGCTTCAGTGAAAATTCGTATTGTTTTAAACTTATATCCAATCTTAAGTTCACTTCTCACTTGTAAAAAGTTACACTTTACATTGTTTAAGTACAATTTTATTTTTGTGATGTTAGTAGGTGCAAGATAACCTTGGATATCATAATTTTTTCTCGGAATAAGTCCCATATTATTATTATTTACATTTAATTTTAAATACTTACTATTTTTATGTCAAGGACTATTAACATGGACTTGGTGCAAAAGGCACATTTTGACATGTAGGGGTTCGGTATGGGTCAAAATTGTTCCGAAATTCTTAGAACAACACTATTCCCAGAAACCATGAGGGGTTTTTATACAAAAGCTTTACACAATATGATTAGCCTGCCATACACTGCTGCAGCTCAAGTACCAAACCAATAAGTTTACAACTTTTTGACAGCCAAAAATTCTAGTTTTGTTCTTCAAAACTTTTTTCCACATATTTAGTTTTCGCTATATTAATCTAGCATTTGTCTTACAAGCGGTAATAGAAACCTTTTGGTGGAACCATTGCCAGTGCTTGAGTGACAAAGTCTCTTGCTTTTTTTATATTTTCCTGAGATGCCGGAAATCTGTCAGTTCCCAGAGAAGTTACACCAGCCACCACACTGCCAGAATCCTCCCAAACCTATGGCAAAACAGTTCACATGAAATATTTGGTATATTTGTTAACTACGTACTATATTACTACAGTAAATATAGTAAAATCCTCTTAAGAAGTTTCTGAAGGGACTGAAAAATTTAAACTTCTTATATGGAAAACTTCTTAAAAGGGTCAAATTATTATTTTAGTCACAGACATGGTAAAAATAATTCAAACTTATTAAGGAGAAAAACTTCTAATGATGGTTTCACTGTATTCACCATTACAGAGACTGATTGCTGATTGCCATAAACAGAAACAAATAGTTGTTCAAGAATGCTCAGCCAAAAATATTTTGTTATATTATTTTGAATATAGTCAACACTGACAGTAAAAATCACATCACATTTTAAAACCACTGTACCTATTGTTAAACATAGTATTTGTTTTTTATTTAACAAAAACTACATTATGAAATCCAACACTTAAGTTAAAATTGTTCACATAATTAACAAAAATTACAATAAGTATGTAACAATTCAGTTATTACACTTATAAATAATATTTCAGTACAGTATCTCATATCTATGGAATCTAGTTTGTGTCCAGGAATCCTTTAAAAATTAATTTACATTGGTAGTATTAATTTTTAAAAACAAAAGCCAACTTTTAACTGTCCCTACATAATACTATTTAAACTACATACAGTATTACAGTACTCGGTAGAATGCTTCTCTAGAATTTTACAGCTTGCTGAAAGTGTTCACTGTTTTTGGGTCATCAGAATGGACTGAGAAGACGTTTGGTATTTAACATAGCTACAGTAAAATTATCTTTGAAAAGCACCCAGTTGAGAAGTTGGCTTACCTAAAAAAAATTTTTAACACATTATGTCCACACTTAACATTGTGGTTAGGTTTTTCAAACAATGTTAAATAAAGAAAATCACTTGAAACGAGGCACTTCTAACTACTCACAAGAATAAACATTGTTTAATTGCACCTAGTAATTTTTTGTTCTTAATGTATCTGACATTTTCCCTGCATTTCAGAATTGTTATAATGTATCAGAATTAATATTTTTCTTGAGAGAATTTTTTAACTACAATATTGCTCTGATAATAGCCAACTCCACAAAAAAAATTGTCTAAAAAATTACTACCAGATTTAATTAAACGTGGGGAATTGTTTTTCTACATCGTGAACAGTCATTCTTTTGTTTCTTAAAATACTTTCCACTCAATATTAGTATTTTCAAGTGACTTATATTTTCTTTCTGATCTCAAATGTAACCTAACTCATGTTGTATTTCCGAAAACCCTACAAATGTTTACGTGACATAAATTTCCATAACTAATTTCAAGTAAGTGTAGCTGCATTGCAACTTCTTCAGCATAAATTTTTAGAGGGGCCTCACTATTTGCAGTATTATTGCTTACATGCAACGCCAAATCCATTTGACAAAAAACGCACAAATAAAAAGCACAGGGACAACCAACGAGCTATATAGTTAACATAGAGGAGCCAAAATGCTTCCAAGTGAAGCCCAACTGAACGGCTGTTTTGACCCAAGAAAACATGGCGAACAGCAGTGTGGCCAACATTATGTTGAAAATTCCGTCATATGTTAGCATAAAATCCGTAACATTACAGCTCCACTATATTCCCGCTAAACACAGGAAAAAATGCCAATAATTATTGTAATATATTGTACTGTAATAATGTTTAAATTAGCATAATCCCTCTCGTATTTTTATCCGGATATAAGAGCCCGTCATTTTATCTAGGGTCAAAATACCACGTTCAATTGGGCTTCACCTCAGAGCCTTGAAGATTGCTGTTTCCGCCCCTCTATGTTTACTGTATAGCTCGTTGGGGATAACCCGAGAATACTCACCATAGATATGTAACACACAAAGCAGACCACAGAGTATAAAAGAAAGTATATGTTGCATAACTCAGTTACTGCATAGCCTGCAAACTACTACCACTGTTACAACAAACTGAAGTTGCAAGAGCTTATGACAGTGCAAGCAAACATATTTAAACTTTAATAATATATAAAAGAATTCATGGAAGAACTGTACAATTATTTTTCGTGTTGCCTTTAATTTGGTTCTGCACTATCAGATCATAAAGCCGTATAGGCCTAGTTTAAGTTTCCAGTTGTAGACTATTAAACCAACTTATCTTTTGTAATAGGGCCTATGTATCAGTGTTATTATAGTCATGTGACTATTGTAGGCTATATAGCAATAATGTGTGCTCTCACAACCTAAACGGAAAAAATATATCAATAAAAAGTGTAAGTAATAAACAAACATGGATAGGCCTAATCGCCCAGACCAGCTTTAAATAATTTTGTTGATTAACACATATCATCAAACCAGTACACTTAAATGACCGGGAAATATATAGGTGTACGTCTTCTGGCCGTTTCTTTTGGTAATATGTAGGCCTATATTTTTGCAGCTGACAAGCACAAAAGCTCACGTGGACTTTATATTAACTAGGTACTTACTTTTTAAAAAAAAAAACCTTTTTCTTACAAAAAGAATTTATTGAGTCAGCGCCTTGAAAAAGCATGTTTACATATAAGACTACAAAAAGAACCATAGGTTTTTACCCACAAATTCTGTTAAAATAAAAGTTAGGTAACATTTTTTAAATTTTATGTAGCTTTTTTCTCTGGACGGATTACGTATTTCTTATTTTGCGACTGTTTTTGTAGACATGCCTGCTGAAGTTCCAGTCTTCAGAATCACGTCTTAATACCCCGTTGTCATTGGCGATTACAAGCAGCGTATTTTAATCCCTGCATGGAAATATATTACAATTGCATACATGCACAAAATATGAAAATAACACAGTACAAGAATCTCAAACGAACACGAACACACGAGAAGCTCAGCCTCAAACACTCGCAACGCAAATGGCCGCTCTTTGTTTTGGTTGTCGGACGTCATAATATCCCATTCGCAATTACAGGCTGGGTTTTATAATCCCCACATTACAATATATAACATATATGCACAGATTAATAAAGTAACACATTACAATAATCTCAAACACACGCAAACACGATAACGTTTCTCACTCGCAAATGGCCGTGCTTTGTTTTGTTTTGGTTACAGGTCGACTGATAATGGTGCGGTTGTTTGTAAATTAATTATAACATTGCGTGATTTGAATAGGATAAAATAGTTAATTGACTAATGCTGGATACGAAGCCATGTTATTATATTACATTTCCTCCAAAATGTGTACTTATTTTTCACCTATAATACACACTACTTTCAACGTCGGCGATGGAAGTTAACCGATTTGTTGATCAGGGCTGCCACCACTACTTCATCATGTCATACGGTCACGTCCTGTAGTTTTAAATGGTTGCCACGTGTTTGGCACGTGTTAAAAATATTGGTAGCATCAGCTGTCAAAACACGGAATTCTTACATGGGATGGACAATAACAAGGGACTGTGGCGGTAATGGTTAGACCACATGTCTCCCACGATAACAATTTGGATTTGGAATTTGATTCCCACACCAATTTTTGGCATGTGGAAAACTTGGCGGATAGTGCAGATGGTAGGTGGGTTTTCTCATAGAAGTCCAGTTTCCCCTAACTTGCGTTCTGCCTTTGGTTCATTGTAGGTATTAATTAATGCTACTCCTTGGGGAACTGTGGATGCCTCCAGGCTCCCACATCAGAAGCCTCTTGGTGCATGATGCTTTATCGTTGGGGACACTTTGCACACAATATTATCATCGTCACCACATCATACAATGCAGCCTGATAAAGATAACCTGTATATCACTGGAGCAAATTATGATGCTGAAAAGATCCTTGTCATGTAGCTTCAGTAGCAGGTTTCTGGCTGCTGCTGTGATCTGTTCTCTCATTTCAGCTGTGGCCATGGAGCCCACATGCAGCAGGAGAATCAAGTGTCTCTTTACTGCGCCTGCTTCTGCTTCTAGTGCCGCTGGACTAGGCAAGTGCATGTGGATGGTCTGGCCACTTTCGTCCTGTAAATAAAATAACACAATTTGCAACTGGCACTTCACAGCTTTATACGGGAAAATCAAGGACGACAATATAACAAAAAGTAATTTCTTCAATATGAAAAAGAGGTGAATGTTAACAATTTGAACTAATAATGGACAGGGACTTCAGGATTGTTACATCAGGCTACAAGTAGCAAGGATAGTTACAAAAACACTTTCCCAGGCCATATTTGTGTGAAAATTTCCAAAAACATTTTGCCTGAACTAATCTACGAAATTTAAAAATTATGATTGAACTATTAAAGACATTTTAAGTGGACTTATCATATGAAGGAAACATTTTACAAAAAATAAAAAATAACTAATCAATAACTAGGAACTGACAATATGACCTCTAAAATGTATCTCAACTGTTGGATAGCTTTCTAGAAAAAGCATGCAGGAACATACGTGTTCATGAACAAGTTTAAAAAACTTACCAGAACCACTTCACCAGCAGGTCCATCAGAGCCAAAACTTGGTTCCTGAGCCTTGTACTCGAAGCCCAGCTGTATGGTGTGGTCAGGGTCAAACAACTTTGTTTGCTCTTCTATGCTCGGAGACCAACTGAGCACGGCCTTCTTGTGGTCGGCATCTGGACTGAACTTCACCTCAACCTGGTCTAGAACTATAAACAAGAACCTTACCATTTCTCTGTACTTTAACAAACATGCTTCTTAGTGCATGTTACATGGTAAAAATGTTTTAGAATATCACCAGGAGATCTTAAAAATAATAATGATCATCATGAACATACAGTAACTGAATAATTAAAGATGTCATATCTGTACTCTAGCACAGAGTAAATAGAACGTTATCAATAATTGCTGTTTCCAAATTTCTTTTTAAACTTAGCAAAAAAAATCAAAGAATTCAATATGTTGTGTGAAAGAACTCTGACCTTAATGGCTTCTGTATTAAATGAGAGAGACTTCAGAATATGACTGATAAACTTGTCTGCACAGTCTTGCAGTTGTTTATGTAACATAATTAATTATCTTGTCCTGTTTGTCAGCACATTCACTGTATACCCAAATATGAATTCTGACTTATAAAATAAATTTTTAAGGCACTACTTACTGTCAGAAGTATTTTGATAATTAATTTTGATTGAGTAAGTTTAAGCAATATCCAGTTACTTAACACGTCAGTGTGGTCCCATATATTTAGATGACAAACAACCTAGAAGATTTGCCAGTCACCAGGTATAGTGCAGCAAGTTAAATATGAACCTTGTATGTTATCACTGTGCACATGTTGGCCCACCCATTTCCATCCGTCCAGTGCATCTGAGAGGATTGTGTGACCACGCCGACACATCCCCTTAAAACCTAGGTGATGGAATGTCAGCCTGATTTACACGAACGCAATACCAATGTAACACAGGGACTGCATAATGTAGTAATGACTGGAAAACATTCCATCATACAACCATGCTCACTAAAACATATTAACACGTACAGTGCTATATAATTATACAAATAAACTTTACACAACATCATGGTAACAGCAGCCTTGCAGCAAGGTTTCTGGGGACCTGGGACAGATAAATGTTTAGGGCCCCTAATGTCGGAATAAAATTTTTAAGAAAAAATATTTGCTGACTACGTCTCTAATTATTGTAAATACGTAAGCATAAATAATATCATTAAGCATAATATAGTTTCTTACATAAATATAAACATAGTATCACTAATAATATAGACATATTATAACAGGTGGAAAATAAAAGAATCAATTTTTTTCTCAGATTTAGGGCCAAAGTCGGGGCATTCTGCCCATTTGCTTCCCCCCCCCCCTCCCCAACCTTTTGCAGAGTCCCTGGATAGCAGTCACACCACTCATTGTTTTCAACTGTTGAAAAACTCTGTGAAAACATCCCAAATCAAAGGGCTGTGTTAAAATTACCCCTTCTTTACAGGTTAAAAAAAGGTTTTAAATTATGGACTCTTTCATAAAAACTTTGACTGTGTTCGATTTGGCTGACTAAGGACCCTTACCAAGGCACTCTTTCTACTTGATTGATACGTCTTCCAACAAAATCCTAGACTCTTTAGCAGTTTTCTCAAGAGCTCTATACTGCAGTCCAAAACCCTATCATCTCGTAACGCTTCGTTTGATTTATTAGAGTGGAAACTATTTCTCTGAAAACTTAAAATTCATAAACTTTGCTTCTCACAGCACCATACATAAAATCGTCATTTTCAATATGTTTTTTCCGTTCTAATGATTAGCCCGTAGCTCAGGGCCGTGCCATGAAGGGGGTCGGACACACGCACCTCCTTAAGTAAACCTGAAAGGAGTTGATTAGTATGTATCTCTCCTCGCCCCCCCCCCCCCCAACTGGGGCCATGTGGTCGAGGAGTTAAAAGCTCTCGCCTCCCTCCAAGATGATCCGGGTTCGATTTTCAGCTGGGTTGGTCCCTGGATTTTCGTATGTGGGAATCGTACCAGATGATGTTGCTGGCCAGCGGGTTTTTTTCAGGGATCTCCTATTTCCCAATCCCTTTCATTCTGGCTCTGCTCCATACGCACAGTGTGTCTCCCCTTACTAGCGCTAAAGACACAGATGTTGAGCGCTAATCAAAATCTCTTCACCTCTCCACCCCTCCCCCCCTACTTTTGAATGACATGGGTTTATTTGAAGTAGGGAAAAATGTAAACGACCAAAGCCATAGTGTCAAATAACATGACAATGCAAAAATAATTTATATAGTAATTCCTCCCTCTCCCCCCCCATCACAATCATGTCAGCAACGTTGGCACGTCCCTGCCTTTTTGGTGTTTCCCCCTAGGCCAAAATCCTTTATATGGTTGATTCAGACACACCAGTCGCAGCACTTATTGCTTCTAAAACATTGCATTTTAAGATGGCTATGCCCTAGCTGTAATTTTCCACTTTTGAGGCACGGAGACAGTGAAGCTTTCCACACTCGATGGTAACAGCATTGCTTCTATTCACAGCGCGCCAAACTGGTGTGCAGTGTTTTCATACTACTCTTTTTCCTATGGGACTTAAAGCAGTGACCCTACAATTTTATTTGTGAAAAGTTTGTAGTAGTCCCAACGCATGCTTCCATCGTTGTGTTTTACGAATCCGGGTGGTATTTTTCCAGTTACAGCTGTCTAAAAAAGCAGCTTTTCACCAATTTGAGGGACCCCAAAAACATGTTACTAATAAGCATGTTATATTTTAAAAATGTTACAAGGCCTAGTTTTAATTGTGTTCTGTTCGTAGATAAACATATTGTGAATAAGTTTAGCTGTTTCATGTAGAAAAGAATACGCACAGCATGCTACACCATCATTCATGCCTCAGGTGCATAACCTTCTTAAACCATACATTGACTTTTTTTCTTAAATATGTGTCGTCGCGACATTGTAAACAATTTCATTCGCATGTCCCAGTTGTACCATGTATCTCAGGTCTAGACATGACGGGCTGGAGCGACCCTCACACAACCGAGTCAAGCAGTAACTGATCCCCTCCACTTCCCCTATCGCCAGCCACGTGACAGTAGTGTGCACCCTGCCACGAGCTGGGGACTGCGCAAGTTCTCGTCTATCTTGCCGCATTATACCAAGTGAACCATCTTTGCTGCGACTCTAACCACACAGATTTTTCTGAGATCCTGACTTTTGTTCAGTTCAGTACTCAATCTACGGAGAAAAAATGCACACCTGATACTAAAAGCAAAAATTGATAACCAAACAGCACTTACTGGCATTTTCTTCTGTCTTTCACGTATTATTTACAAAGAGTTAGGAGAGCTCAAAATAATTCTTCAGGCGGTAAAGTCTATGGCCGATTTTAGTTTTGCACTGTCAGACAATGAGTGAGAGAGATTTTGGTCAGCGCTTAACATTGAGGTCTTCAGCACTTGTGAAAGGTGACATGAGGTGATATGGAGCGCTGCTGGAATGAAAGGGCGGGGGAAACGGGAGATCCCCGAGAAAACCAGCCGACCAACGACATCGTCCGGCACAATTCCCACATGCAAAAATCTGGGGACCATCCCCGACGGGAATCGAACCCGGATTGCCTTGGTGGGAGGCGAGAGGTCTGAACCCTCGGCCACCGCGGCCCCTCAGACAATGAGGATTAGATTTTAATTAAGCTATAAATTATATGATTGAAGGTCAGATGTAACTTTCAGTTGGTTATCAAGGACAGCAGATTACAATAACTATAACGTTTCTCTCAACATTTACAACACGTCGGTCCTCCAGGACTGACATGTCATGAGGTGTTGAAAAATGGACAGAGGTCACCTGACAGACTGTATTTACTCATATCTTCTGCTGCATCACTGTCGCTTCCTTATCCTTAAGAATTAACACTGTTCTCAAAGAAATTGACTCAGACGTTTGTCCAGAAATTAAACTTGAAATTCCGAAAAAGTTCCAGGTTTATTAAAATTTTATTTACATTGCAACGTACAAACTTTTAACCCTATAACAATGAACCTGGTTTACTGGAAAAAGCCAGTATCAAAACGAAGCACAAGTTCACAAGGATAAAGTTTGAAAGGAAAACTGCATGCATTGTAGCTTCATATGCTGCATTAATTTAGAAGAGAAACTTGCACCTAATGGCCTACCACTACGAGAGAAAAAAATTTCTTGGAGAGTCCTGAAGATGTCCAAAAAAGAACTATTATAGAAAAAATACCTCGTCGCTGTCTGTACACTCTCTATTTGCACCCCCGGTGCTTATTTGTAATAAATTTGGGCCGCAGCCCTGCGACACGATTGTCCGGTTCGGTGTCGTGGTTTTTTCTAACGTGGCGGAGGCAAAACTCTCTAGAAGGGGTCACAGACGCCGCCACAAGCTGTGCTCGTATTGGCTGTGCTAACGTCACTTTATTACAATATCACTGACCCCTCTAGAATCTAACTGAAAAATACTGCCCAGTAACTTCAAAATTATGCAAAAACTAACTGGAAAAAACCAGAGTGCAAAACAAAGCTAATGTTACCCCTGCACAAGGCCAACCGGCCTAATGTTATTGATGTAGTTACTACTATAACTCGTGACTGCGTTTTTGTCCCTTCCTTTTCTGAAACCGAGACAACTAAAAGAAAATGTTATTTAGTTACAATATTACCAAAATACATATAAATTCCAACAAATACCTGAATTTAACTTCCATAACAAAATACCAAATAAAGTATAATTTTGCAATGCTACACGTTTTACACAGCACACAACAGTACATTGCACCTTTGTAACTATTATGTATGTAAATTCGACGTATGTACTACTATTACAAAGACAAGGTCTACTCAAAAAATACAAACAAAATAAAATTACCTTCTTCCTTTGGTGAAAAAGGAATAATATGCAAGGCACGCACATCAGCTATTTTGTAGAAGCCCTCAACACTAACTGTAATTTGTACATCTGGAACAGTCTTAAAAAAAAAATATGGAAAATAATTACAAACACAATTCATGTTTCTGCACAGAGTAAAGATAAGCATTTACAATACTGCACCAACTTTTAGAGAAAGAAAAAAAAATTAAAACCATATTTCACTGGTAATTCCTTTGAAAAAAAAAAAAATTTTGAAGGCAAAAGAAATTCTTTACACGTAGGTTTGTGACATACTGCACTTTTGTTTATAAAAAGTTAAATTTGCTATTACAGTATCAAGATTGTCACCAGTACACCAGAGCAATTTCAAAAGTCGAGACTGAAAGAAAACTGAAAACAAAAAAGTTTAAACTGCAACCAAAAAAATATTTTACCTAAATCATACTAGGCTAACCTAGTGAGACATTCCATAACAGAATATATCCAACCTCTTAATGGTTAAACCTATCAAGCGTGCATCCAAAATGTTTAAAGAGAGAGTTATGTTAGAAATTTAATTCTTAACAGATATTTTTTAAAAATTAACTCCTTCACACAAAATGTGTTCGTGAGTACTGCTACAAAAAAGGGATTTTCAAAATGGTACTCTTAACTGAGTTGTGACAGTGTTCCTTCAGTAATTTCATGTAGCATACATTTTTGTTAGCGTTATTTATAAAACTGATCTATTTTGTAATTAGTTTCTTAAACGTTGACTCACCATTTTAACTTTATTTGATCTTTGAAAGAACTGTGCAATGGGAGTGCATGACTGGATTCAGTAATGGCAATGGAGTACGTCCAAGAAACTGAATCCAGTTTAACTTTATTGCTGCAAGCTTGGTAGGCAGAGACAAAAAAGGCCCCATCTGGGTGGAGAGATTCCCCATGTCCTAGGCCTAAATAAGCCAGAGTGTTATGGACACAATTTTAAGCATACGAGTCAGCAATGAACTGGCATGTAGTCTTAATGTACTTTGCAATATAATTCTTGTTTTAGATTCATTTCTGGAAATTTAACTTTGTTAGAGCATAAAATATATCATAGAATTTTTGACATCACTAGTTGTCACGGAATTTAAAACAGTCCAAAATTATTTATCAATATTCTACTCCGGATGTTCATAAGATTATGCTAATACAGGCATTCTGGCAACACAGACTTTTGATAATGAAACTTGAATACATTTTATTCCTCAAAAATCATACTGTAAATTTAAGTTGAAAGCAGTTCCTCCCTGTTTTGTAGTCTCATTTCTATCAGACTTTCAGCTATACATATTTCAAAAGCTTAATAATAAATAAAAAGTATTGCTGCATGTTCTTCGGGTCCTTTTAAGTGTCCTGTATCTGAGTTTTCCATATTAAAAATTACTGTAACAAAAACCACTTTTGACTGTTTTCACTTTCATGCAATGAAAATTAGTCACATTCATACAGAGAGACGAAATACAAAAAGGTTGCACGGCTGTTGAATCACATGTTTGATATGCTTTGTACATAATTTTGTGACAAGGGCAGATGGCTCCTATAAATATCATAGAGGGCCACTCTAGAATTGCCAAGAATGTCTTTCTCCAGTACGAGACAGTATCCTGTATTATGCATCAAGCATTATGATTGCTTACCTGTGTGCAAAGCTACAAGGTGAGGCAGAAAGGTCAAACATTTTTTAAATGGCTAGTACTCCCCTCCTAATGAGGAGAGCGCTGTGTGGCAAGTCCCAACAGGTTCGTGAGGTCTTAGCATTATTTTATCAGTTAAAGCCATGGAGCCATGGACAGTAGAGCACCGTGTGTTTTTTTTGTCTGCAATAATGAGTCAATCACTACAGTTCAGCGTGAATTTCGTCGCCATTCAACAGCCACAAAAATTGAGCGGTTCCTGCACAAAACCCCATTCTTCATTGGGTTGAAGTACTTTGTATATGAGGAGTTTTGATGAACAGAAGACTGCCAGGGGCTACACGAACGGCTCGAACTTCTGAAAATGTGGAAGTTCGACAAGTCCTTCTGCGCAGTCCACGTCGGGTCTGCTCACCGGCATGCTGCAGAACTTGGTCTCAGTAATAGTTCGCTAAGACATATTTTGCATTTAGAGCTACATTTACACCCCTAAAAATTGGCCATTGTGCAACAGTTGCAGTCTGAGGATTACACTCAACGACTGACTTTCATGCATCATGAGATTGAAGCACTATTTGATCAAAATGAAAACCTCACATTGTTCATGAGTGATGAAGTTCATTTTCACCTCAATGGCATGGTTAATCAACAGAACTTCAGTTATTGGGCTAATGAAAATCCTACAGATTTACACAAAAACCCACTGCATAGCCTGAAAGTGACAGCTTGGCGCATTAGCCAAAACTTGCATCATCTGCCTTTACTTTTTCGAAGATGATAATGGGAATGCTATTACAGCGAACTCGAGTGCTATGTCGAAATGATCAACAACTTATTTTTTCCTGAATTACGATGACAATGAATAGTTATCCAATGTGTGCGGTTTCAACAGGACGGGGCAACGGCCCACACAGCTAGAGCTTCAATGGGCACTATTCGACCTCTCTTCCCTGGTCGCATTATTTCCATGTTTGGTGACACTCACTGGCCTCCTCGATATTCTGATTTATCCACGTGCAATTTTTTCTTGTTGGGTTACCTCAAGGCACGTGTATACAAGCAGAAGCCACGAACAATAGATGAATTGAAGGATGCGATTAGTGTGGAAGACGCCCAAATCTACCAACCAATATCGAAAAACATTAATGCCAGCTTCCAAGAACGCTTCAAAAAGTGCATCGCTAATCGTGGCCACCACATGACGGATGCAATTTTCCACAATTGACTGTCTCAAATGTTATGGCAAGACAAACAATAATCTGTCAAATATTTTTTTTAGAAAAAAAAAAATAAAGTTTTTTTAAATTTTTTATTATATGTAATTATTACCGTATTTACTCGCATAATGGCCACCATCGCATAATGGCCGCACCATTATTTTGAAAGGCTTAAATCAGTATTTTAAAAACACCGAATAATGGCTGCAACCCATATTTTTCAACAGGAGACACAATACAGTAAAACTCTGTTAACACGTTTACCAAGGGATCAGGTTTTGCTATGGATTTCGGCGAGAAAACATCTTAGCCATAATGGCAAAAATGTGATCTGCAAAACGTGATCGTTGCAAAACGTTCGTTAATCGGAAGTGCGGCGCGCCGGCACGCACGACTAGATCTTCCGTTTTTCGTGCCTATAAGACATGGCGGCAGAACCAAGCATCTAGGTACCAGACACGATGAGCCACGCTCGCTGGTTGATGATGCTCTGTTGATAACGTAACGGCGTCTGGAGAGTTGTGACGTTTTAAGCATGAATTGGATTTGTTTATAAACTACTTCACGGGAAATAATAGCGTACATGTAATGGACTGTATAATGTAAACGTCTTATGCAGGATAATTTTAAACGATTTTCATTGAGTGACACACATGAATGGATTAACAAGATTTTATAGTCTCTTAATTTTTCCATGTTTACTATACACCGACAAAATCATTTTCCTTATTTATGGAGAAATGGTCACGCTATGGACGAGTAAATATAGAAAAAAATGTACATTTGTTATATTCTACACCAAAAAAATATAGAACGTAATTTTTTGAAAACACCTCATAATGACCGCACCCCATTTTTTGGGCCTAAAATTAGGTCAAAAATATATGGCGATTATACGAGTAAATACGGTATACTGGTAGTCCAGCACACTCTGGGACTCTTGAAGTTTCCGTGTTTTGCCTGGTTTTTATCCCCACACGTGAGAGGAGACTGACACTGGTTTAGCTGTTGGTACTGAAATACACGTATTCTTAATGTTCGTGACTCAGTTTTTATAGACTTCACAAATTAGTGTAAAGCCAGATTCACAACCACACTTCAACATACATGGGATTGGATTTACAACACCACAGAACCAAAATATGCACAAAAAGTTGTTTCCTTATGCAAAATGTCAGGTGCAAATTACGACACCATAGTAGTTTTGGAACAAAACACATAAAATAATTTAAAACAAAAAGAGGAAGTGTTTGAAAAATATTTAATGTTAAATTTAGTCTTATGTTTGTTACAGGTACATTTGAGCTTCATTCACAACCACCACTTAGTAAGGAGTAGAAAGTTTACCAACTCAGTCACATACGTACGCACGCAATTTGGTAATATGAATGTGCTAGCCCCTCTTGGCACTAAAACTAAGTGACAAGCGAAGGAAACATGTCCCATGCACGAGCAACCAACACCAGGTAGAATGAAGCAGGGGAACAGGACTGCGAAATGTTAAGCAGCACCCACATTATTTGCACTGTTAGCGGATGGCCAGGTGTCTAAAAGAGGCCACCCCCACTATTCGCACTGTTCTTGGATGGCCAAGTGTCTAACATGGGGTACGCGGAGCATGCCACAGAAAGAAAGCGATGCACATTCAGTGTTTCTACTTTTACACCTACATACATATGATTAGTGTTGGTAGTGAATCCAGCTTAACCCATTTGCATCCACAAGTGTATCAGTACGCGCCCACATATTTGGCAGATAACACCATAAGCGTACTGGTACGCAAGATCGCTAGTTTGACTTGGAGGAACTCGCAGTGCCATCTATGAAGTATATAGAGAAGCTACGTTCATTTGGGCATGAAAACAGCACGTGGTGACCTCTCTGGTTTGTTTACCTCTACTATCTTATCGCGTGTTTCGTAATGCCGCTGCATTGTCAGGCTGCGATTATAGTTTGACTTCCGTGTTGGAGATGGCAGCACAATGTACGAAGCATTTAGCGAAAATATAACTATTAGTGTTTGAAAACGGATGTTATTGACATCTGCAAGGTATTTCATAACTTTATTTCGCATCTTTCCGAGCGAGGCTGTCGTTCTGCAGTGAGAAACGTCAGTTTGAACGTTTTACTGTCTCGTCACGACACTTGTCATTATATGTACTGAATTTCGTTTGCATTCCTGCAGCTAATTTTTATTTACACAAAAAGTGCGTGTGTCTGCGACAAAGTTATATAAATGGCTACAATATGTTTTCGCCTGAAACATTTTTTGTTATTATAGCTTATACTAATGCTATGTAGGTATACAGCATAGTGAAAAGTTACAGACTAGTGTACAATCATACATACAAAATAACTTTTCTATTGGTTAAAACAATGGTTTAGAGCATAATTAATGTTGCAGAATTGTTAGGATTGAGAAAAAATTATAGTAAATAGAACACAGTTATTTTTATTGAGTGTAAAAATGACATCACGTAAGAGGAGTGATGTTTTTGTGTATGGTAGAGATGATGAGGCGATGATGCAGTATTTTGAAATGTTGAGTTCTGACAGTTCAAGCAGTGAAAATGAAATGGACTGTGATAATAACAGACATGCTTTAATGAACCATTCTCATGTAGTTCATAATGACACAAATGACAGTTCTTCAGAGTCTGGTGACGAAAACATTGCAATGGACTCTGATTGCAGCGATGTAATCGACTGGAAGTGGGAACAGGTTCTTTCGCAACCTGTGTGTCATCCCTTCACTGGGGTTTCTGGCATAGCATCAAACCTAAATTTAGATAAGAACTACAGCCGGGCAGCGATATTTTCTTTATACATGAATGATAGTGTGTGGAGCATATTGTAGAACAGACTAATAAATATGGGTCAAGCGACAGCAGTTTTGTAAGTACAAAACCGGACGAATTACGAGTGTATCTTGCTCTTCTTATCTTGATGGTATCGTTCAAAAACCTACTCTTCAAAGTTATTGGAGTAAAGATGTTGCTATAGATACACCATATTTTAGAAGTGTTATGCCACGACGGCGTTTTGTATCCGTGAACAGATATTTACATTTAGTGGACAACGAAACTCTGGACCCAGCAGATCCACTACATAAAATTCGGCCCATTATAACTATTGCAACCGATTCATTTCGCAAAATTTACACACCATCAGAAAATGTGTGCATTGACGAGTCTTTGATGAAATGCAGGGGAAGACTGCATTTTATTCAGTTCAACAAATCTAAACGTGCAAGATTTGGGATAAAGTTCTACAAACTCTGTGATTTTGCGAATTCATATATTTGCAACTTCAAAATATATGTGGAGAAAGACAAAACCGACGGAATTCCTGCTAGCACTGCAATAGTGGTGGAAATAGAAATATGATTTACTGAACAAAGGATACTCCCTGTATATTGATAATTGGTACAGTTCACCCGACCTGTTTCACAGACTGTTCTCTGCTGGAACAAATG
>PNEQ01063401.1:0-39637 GCA_003012365.1 Medauroidea extradentata
TTTTCTTCAGCCCCCATTTTGGGGGTATAAAATACCTGAGTTGTCTGCTAGCGGTGGTGTCACTTGACCCTCGTCGGAATCAACCAACCTTCCATATTACACAAAAACACGAGTAGACACAAGTCACCGATAATAACTCTACGTCAAACGAACTCGTACACGGTACGCCTGTCCCAAGAGCAACCTCGATGAAGAATCCCTACTTACACAAGCCAATCAGAAAATTTGTAACATCGTTCTCACTGCCACTTGAACGGCAAAAGCTGTCTGCACACCCGCGTCCTTACATGCAGATATAGCTTCCATGTAGCAGTGAACATATCTCGCGCTAAAAGTAATGTTTTTGGTTATATTTTTCGTAACCTCAAATTGTGTAGTTTTCTTGTGATGGTACGAGGATGTAAGAAGTGTAGTTTCATATCAAGTTATGAAGGAATATTGTCACAAAGTTTTCATTGTAAACGTATATGTCGTAGATTGCGTTTTGAAGTTTGAAAAATTAATTTCTGTCATGGTTTCAGTGTAGTGAATGCGTGTGTTCATTTTTATTGAATGAGATTGTTCGTGAATGATTAAGTACTATATTTTAAGAGAGTAGCATTTTTGTAATACAATTGGAACACAGAGCTTTCGTCTGTAACCAGTTTTTACATTCTTTATGTTGCTAACGGAAAATAAAGTGCCTAAAGTAATAGACGTGCGACGCGATTAGAGCAAATAACTGTGTATACATTTTATATTTGTACTGACATTAATTTAAGTGGCCTAGTTTCGAAATTCACATAAGTTATATTAAGTTGTGTGGCATGGTATTTGTGAGTGTAGGCCTACTATGTACCTATTGGGCTATTCATGTGGCATTCGTCTTTCAGTAAAATCGTGATACGGTGATTAATTCTAAATAATTCATTGCTAATGTGTAGTGAATACGAGTGGCGTTCGTAAAACTATACTGCAATAAATTTAATTAGGTCTAGATTATTGTAAGTTCAATGTTCACCGAGATAGGGTGTGATGTGTGTAGACAGAAAGTCTCACTAAAGACTTAAAACTAAAATGATAGCCCTCCCGTTTTATGAAATAAAGAGAATCCTAACAGAATCACTCTTAAATATTAAGCACATATGTGTAAACAAGTCGGCAAGAAATATGTGATGTTGAAACACCCCATTCAATCAAGGAAAATAGAGAGGTAATGTCACTGTTCTAAGCAATTAGTCAAACGGGTACTTGCAAAACATATTCGCTATTTATTTACATTATCATTTGCCTAAAAGTTTTAAGCAAAATTTTTAACGGTACATATAACCTCGTCACAAACGCAACTCTATTTTTTCGTCGTGTGCCATGGAAAAATACTCTTAAAATATATTCCGGGGAAAGGATAAATCGTTGCCCATTTTTAATTGCTTCTTTAGTAAAAAACATTTCAGTTTTGTACTTCTTCTGTACTTCGTAACTATTAAAAGCTGAAATCGTGAAATGTGTACACGAAAACGTAAATAATTATAGTTCATAGAACACTGGATACAGGTAAAGATATCCAACTTTTATGTTAATTCACTTTTACAATCCCGAAAATTGTCCAATGCGCATGCGCGAAGGTCGCAGATATACTTGCGTCGAGCCATTTGCTAGTCGCAGATTTTCAGGCACTTTGCGCCATCACGTGACCACTTGCACCTGCGTATTTGTATATTTAATACCAAAGCAACACAGCGCAAGTGCAAATTTTGCGCTGCACCTCTCAAAAGCGATATTTAATCACCCCCCAGGCTAATGTGAACCATCGAAGGCGAGGAAACTCGCGGTCAAAAGGAGTGCCGCACCAGCACCATGCGTGAAAGATAGACAACCGTCACCGATGGCGGCTACAGAAGAACTGAATAGGGACACACTCATGAGAAAGGTACGAGCCGGTTTAGCCCTCTAATCTCTGGGTAGCATTCCAAAATGTTACTCTGAAAGTAAGATTTACTCTATGCCTGTCCCAAAACCTTCCGAACAAAAATTTTAAAATTTTACTTACTCTGACGGTGTTCCAAAACCTCAAAATAAGTTATTACTCTGGGCATCTTTACAGAGTAAAAAATTTTTACTACCGTGACTGAACTGAGTAAAATTCACTTGTTTATGCAGATAGTGAAAAAAATGTGAGAAATTGACATTGTTAAGTTTAGTTCACAATAGGCGACTTGGCCCGGAGCATTCGCACATCGAATCATGGGTAGAATCAGCTGTCAAAGTAAAACAATGGCGACAGACTGCTGAGTTTAAATGGGCGGACGATTTATTTTCTTTAGGTAGTCAGAAAACAACTTATATAAGTCATGGATTCGGCGGTGTTTGATAAGTCTCAGTCCAAATGATGTTCATGCGGAGCCTCATTTGTCTGTATAAGACGATCAGTTAGTTGGAGAGTTGAGAAGATGGCTGGAATATTGTGGTAGCAAAACCGAATTTATAAAAAGGACAAATAAGAAAATATTTTTGCATGTATGTGCTATTAAAACAACACCTACAGTACGTATTTCATCTAGGCAAAGTTGCTGTGGAATATTAGGACCTGCTGAAAACGTGGACAATAGTTAGAATATGTAAAATGTTAGAATTTTCAGTGGTTGTGAGTGCTCAATGATATAATTTGTCAAGTTTTGTAGGC
This sequence comes from Medauroidea extradentata, assembly GCA_003012365.1. Classification (NCBI taxonomy): domain Eukaryota; kingdom Metazoa; phylum Arthropoda; class Insecta; order Phasmatodea; family Phasmatidae; genus Medauroidea; species Medauroidea extradentata. Next base: position 2,663 of record PNEQ01063401.1, read on the forward strand.
CTAAGTAGTTATTTATTTATTTTGTTTCATCTTGCAGATTATTTGGGTGTATCTTTATTATTCACATAGTTTATTAAAATTAATAATGCCCTACTTTATACCTTCCGAGTCGAAATTCGGAATCAACACGAGTGCACTTTTTCGATGTTTGTCTCCTAAGAAAGTCGAATGAGTTGAAGTTAGCTAACTTTATTTCAGTGTTCACAGACAATGTCCTGAAAGGGAAAGTTCAAAAGGTGAATGCTTTTGTGATCTAGGCCCAGACTGTAAATACTTAGCCTAGGCCCAAACATTTTAGCAGCCTCATATCACTTAATAATGTATTGTCACTAAATGAATACTGGCAAACTGTGCCCCTCAGTGAAAAATAATACAAATTGAATGTTGATGACATTGGTAGTTAATGTGGTCCTGTAGGCCTATTGTGCTGCAACTAATTTTTTGTGTTGCTATGGAAAGTTGTAATTTTTAATCTCAGGGTTGTACAAAAAGTTTTCACCATATAATTCTAGATGAGCATGGCCTTAAGTAGTTGAACGCTCTATATCAGGTGAGAGTAGTCTTTACGAAAAGTTACCCCAGAGTTCAAATTCTGGTACACAAACACATGTGGTAGTTAGGTGCAGAAGCATATCAAGGTGCAGGGGAGGGCTGCGAGATGGGTGAAGGGTATGCCTAAGTGAAAAAGGCAGCCTGGGCAGGAGGGTGAGAAGGAAAGTAATTATAGAAAATCAGTGATGAAGGAAATGAGATGGAGATCGTTGAGTGACAGGATGAGAGTGGAAAGACTAGTTAGGTGGTACAGGGCAGTAAACTGTGAGGGTGGATGGGGAAGTCTAGGTTGCTAACTAACTGGTTTGGAAAGAAGTTGAAAGGGGCAAAGGTCTGAACTACCCTTCTCTGACTCAAATCTACCCTGCCCGGTATGTTATTATTACCAAGAGCCTCGCCAGGAGGATGGGCTAGTAATGACGGCAGTGTAATTAGATCAGTGGTTGCACCAAAAGAGGGCCTCAGCGATTCTCCCCACCTGCACTGAAGTGTGACAATTTAACGCAATGTATCGGGGGAATCGAGGTCTGTCTACTTCAAGTCTTCCAGCCATCACCACCTCGCCAGGATGGTCCTGGGTCGAGACCCACAACGTGCCGCTGTCCGTCGATAGCTGACACAATCATCATCAGCCTCCAGCATGATGCTAACGATGAGGTCTAAGGTGTCCAAAGGGTCACCCATCATAGAGTAGAACAACATTTGTATTTAAACAGCCGCTCCCCTCCAACCTAAATTATGTAGTACAACTGTGTAGTATATCGTAAATAACTTATGTAAAGTAAAGACACATAATTATAATAACATAATTCATTAAACCGTAATCCTCACCCTTAACTTAACCACATTACTAGTTCAGTATAAAGTGCCCATTTCTGACTACAGCCACCCAATATAATAACGACTTACAAAATATTGATTTTGTAACAGGTAGATAATAGTGACGTGAGTCGCGACCACAGCAGTGGTAGTGACCAACGAGATATATAGCAAACATGGAGGGGCGGACACAGCTACTTCCAAGGTTCTCAGGTAAAGACTATTTGAAATTGGACTGCCATTTCATCAATAGCCAAAACATTTTCAGCTGATGCATGTTGTAATGTAGGTTTAACGAGAATTGTGAGAAGTGTTTTGGCATATAGATCGTTGTGGTATTTTTTTTATCGAGTTAATGTCGAGTCCATTACAACTACGCCTGATTAATGTATCACTAGAGAACATTCGTACCCTCACCGACATGAAATATGCTATATACTGCTGCAGTCCACAACATATTGTGATGCCTATCTCAGTACTTGGCTGCACACACTGACTACAGCAATAAACTAAAAGATTTATGGTATTAAAACTACTATAGGCCTTGTTTATGCAGTTTAGATAAATTGTATTATTATGTTATGGGTAGTTGCAATGAGACAGCAACCAATACAAATAAAATATAAACGAAACATAATGTTTACTGAATCATTGTAGAATTTCATTACTGGGAGGTGAACCAAAAGACATACTGCATGATGGTATTGTATGGTCAAGGCTGGACAATGCTGCCAAAGAGAAGGATGACTATATGGAAGTTGAGGTGTGGGAACGGAAAAAGGTGCAAAGAGGGTAACAGGATGGGTGAACAGTAGGTGAAGATGGCAGCGGTACGATGGAGAGGATGTAGGTATATGTAGGCACTCTGTAGTTATGAAGGAAGTGGGATGGAGTACATTGAAGTACAGAAGAAAAGCTGAAAGTCTGGTCAGGATTTACGTACTTGTGACTAGAGAGGGAGTTTGGGGAGGGTTAAATTGCCATATAACTAAATGAGGGCTTGGTGAGAGTAAACACCAGCGAGAAGGTTCAAGTGGAGTGGAAGAGAACGAATTGGGTAGACAGTCTATGCTTGTGAGGTCCATGAGACGAGTATTATACAGAATGATTAGGTAACTGTTAGGAGTTGGAAGCTTTAGGAGGGGTTTGCCTAGAGAGGCAGGAAAGGAGTGATCTTGCAATATGGAAACACCAGCGAGAAGGTTGAAGTGTAGTGGAAGAGAATGAATTGGGTAGATAGTCTATGCATGTGAGATCGGTGAGACGGGTATTATACAGAATGATTAGGTAACTGTTAGGAGTTGGAAAGTTTAGGAGGGGTTTGCCTAGAGAGGCAGGAAAGTAGTGATCTTGCAACATGGTGACAGACCAATTGCGAATATCTATTTATTTATATAAGTTTGAGGCTCTTAAATTGGGGTAGGGTAGGTGGAATGTTTGTTGACTGTTGATGTAGCTCACATGTTGTATGCATGGTTCTTGTACAAACAAGAATGTATTATAGTAGATATTTTTAATCTGTATATATATATATATATATATATATATATATATATATATATATATATATATGCAAGCTTAATTGCATATGTTCAGACATTTTATAATTCACATTTATCAGTAGTTCTATAAACATAACCATAACTTATAAAGCCCTACACAGTGTACATCACACAAAACTGAGATAATAATAGTTATACACAACTGAAATGCATAATATGTATATTTTACGCCCACATATGTTTACTTCAATGTTTTTAAAATGTATATATTTGGATTGTGAGTTCGCTATCTACACATTTTCGCCAATTGTTTTCATCCTGTATTTACGATTTGTTCTTGTTCCTAAAATATTAAACGATAGACAGGGGTATTTATATGCTTTACATGCCACACACACATACACAATATATCGTAAGCTTTGATTTTTTATTATTATCGGTATATAAACACAATTATCCCTAACCAACACCCCGCCATGCATCTTGGTTTTGACGATGGAAAACATGGTAACACAAGTTGTTCAATTGGCCTTCAACCCGAAAGTGCTTCCGCCCCTCTATGTTTACTACATATCTCGTTGGTAGTGACTAACTAGTCACTGCATTAAACTGTCACGAAAGTCGCAGGAACTATTGAAGCGACTTTGTCCCAGTTTAAATTATGTAAGTTACTTTTTTTTTTTTCAATTTGTATACTTTCGTTAATGAAAGTCCCTGTTTTCTCATAAAATAAAGACGACATGAAACATTGTTTCGTGATAATATACTGCTTTACAGAAAATTCTGCTTTCTGTTATTTGTCAAAAAATTTACAAACTTATGAAAATGTACATTTAACAACAAAAATTATTTGATACCATGTAAATCAGCTCATTTTATATATATTATGTAACATTCTTAAATGTATTTAAATTGTAAACACTATGTGCAAGAACCAATAGAATAACATCACAGTCTTAAATTTATATCCTATATTTTCGAGATTTCAATTTTGCAAATCATTTAAATTTCTCTGCAATATGGACTAAGCATAAACAATTTTATTCAGTGGTATCGGTATATTGTATTAAATTAAATTTAGTGTATTGTTTAAATTTAAAACATTATTCAGTTTTACGTTTGTGAACGAACAAAGCAAACTAATACAAATTAATTGCATTTGAAATGTGTTTTCTTCAAAATGACCAGAAGATATTGGTTTGTGTCTCACAACTATCAGCGACAACTTCTATGTCGCGTGTCATGTACTTCCTTCTCGAAGAGCAATGCACATCGCTGCTTGAAGTGTAAGCGATATGCCACTTGAACAGCTACATCGTTCCAAGCCGCGACCCGCGACGCATCTGTACCTTGTCGCTGCAGCTTTGTCACGGACCGACTAATCACTTGTCCCGACAAACATTGTGCAGCGACAAGCAACAACTGTGTCTTGACCTTGAGTCGTGGTAGGGAGCTGTTCAAGTAAAGTGTCGCATATATGCCTAGCAGCGACAGTGCATCGCTCATAGAGAAGGAAGGAGCAATATGAGAAGCTTGTCGCATGTCGCAGCCATCCGGCACAGTGTGTCAATCTTGTACAGACTGTAAAATATTGCGATGAAATGTTTAGCCGACTGTTGGTTGTTTTATTGGATACTTTTATGCCAAAAGTTTTACAAATATTTAGAAGAATTTCTACAATTATTAACGGTCATCTCTATCACCCAATAATATATAATTAAAATAATATTCTATCTTTATTTATTCCTTACTCCAATGTACAGCAAATTATGCTTATATTCCTTCGTTCTCATCAACTGATATTTGTGGTAGCAGTATGTAAAATAAATGTATTAAAAATATTTTAATGCAGACATTCAATGACAAATATAATAAACATATGACAGATTGCAGATGCTACTAACCTGCATGAACTTAGGGTACAGGCGTAGGGTAACAGACGGTGAAACAAGCGGCCTTATATATCGATGATGCGGGAAAAGCATGTCACTGTTTTTGGCCCGACCCTTCTATTTTTAGACACTGTCGCTAAAGCGACAAGCGACATGCCTTGTTGTAGCGAGTAAGTAGCTGTGACGGTAAATTTTCCCCATCCCTAATAGATAGCCATCAGTAGACACAGGCCAGCATGTGTAAAATGTATTCAAACACAGGCTCCAATATCTGTGTTTTTTGAAAATCACTTGTGGATCCATCAGTGGTTGAAGCACCGGTGTACACCAGTTGAGGCCATTATGGAACATCCCAACATATAACCCAAAAAACCGAACTGCTCATGCTTCATGCGAAAACTAACAAAAAACTGCACAAATGTACTATTTATGATTAATTTCAGTGAATAACAACAGAAATAATAGCAGTCGTGATTAATAATTTTGCCAACATTCTATCAACTCGCTCGTAGGGAGGGCAATGAAGATCAGGGAAATTGTGGGGCGAAAGTACATAAATCGATAATAGTAAACAGGTGAAATTCATTATTTTCAAATAATTTTTTGTAGATATAACAAGAAAAACATGCAGGAGTACAGAAATAGCTGATATGGCCCACCTGCTCCGGGCGTTAAGACCCATTGCCATGCCCTCTAAGTAGACGTCACCTGCACCATGTCACATTGCAGTGCATTAAGCAACAGTGTAGTGCAACCATACAACCAGTGAGGGTAGAGCAGAACAGTATAGTGTCAGTGTCCTCACCTTACAAAGTGTAATCAAGAGTAACCACATGTAACGTAGGTCTGGTGCTTCGACAACAACCTGACAAATGCACAAATTTACGTAACCTGTGTGAGATCAAAGTGATATTTTTTATTGTGTAACTAAACAAGGCATGTATTCATTAAAACAGTCTTAATAAGGAATAAGAAATGTTTAGAATCAACTAACTCAATTATAAGCACCAACAGGCTAAGTAGTCATGATCTTTGAAAGAACTGTGCAATGGGAGTGCATGACTGGATTCAGTTTTTTGGACATACTCAATTGCAAATTGAATGACTGTCAAAGAAAACTAAACAAATAAAAGCAAAACCATAAAATAAGCAGAGTTTGCTTTAGTCGGCAAGATACATACACAACATGAAATTCCAAAATGGAATAGGGTCAAATAAATACAAGGAACAAACAGATAATAAATGAAAATAATAACAAATAAAATAAAAAATCAAGTAACAAGTGACAACAATGATGAGACGAAACAAAAAACACAGTAGATATCAGACACGATGGAAAGAAACACTGTTGCTGCCCTTGAGACTTGAAAACACACATTTGGAAATGGAGCAACAGACGTGCTTCTGGCTGGGTGTGCTCGGTTCATGTGTAACAATACATATTTCAGTGGTACATATGCTACTGACCGGCCTTAGGGTCAGGCCAGCTTCAGCACATCCATAATCAAAAACTATTTAAGTGGAATCAAGGTTACCCCTGGCCTTTAAACTTCACTCAGCAAACATGGGTGCGATCCACATTTCCACACTTTGTCCGTAAGTGGCAGCATGACACTCGCCACATAAATGGCTGTTTGCGGATGTTAATATACGTATTGGGCACTTTCCCTACATTTGTTCGGGGTCTCTTAGCACCGACGCACATTTTGGTACCACCCGGCCTCATGGGGGCGGCGTCTGGGCGCTCTACCTCTTAGCGGCATGTGGCCGGCAGCATTCCCTTATGCAGGTGTGGTACTGCCCACCTCGGCTATTCCAATTGGTAGGCGCGGTGCGCACGACGGGCTTCAGATGAGGGGACGCGGAATGGTCAGCGTCACATATACATAAACTTCACTCGGATGTGAAAATGCATCACATATTGATGTACCAAATTCAATTCTCTTATTGTGCTCATTAAAGTTGCTTTTCGTCTGGTAAGTTGATGGAAATGACTATCAATCATAACTTGCAATTTACTTTTAGTCATTCATTTATATAAGATAAAAATTATTCTACAATTACAGTTTTCGTATCAACCCAAGGCTTATGAGTGCCATCAAAACCTAACCACTTAGCAAACAACTTATTGCCTCTTTTTCGCAAAAGTTTTTCCAAGTAATATTTATCAAATATAGTCTACAGGAGAGTATTAAACAATTATATTATATTTTCAGTTTATGAGACATAACATTTATGCAAATTGTATCAGACAATTCTCTTCAACAAAGCATAGAATATATTGTCGCGACGCTAAATTTCGGGCCCTGAGGTGACTGAGAATGTACATGGCACTATGGTTAGGTCAATGATGGAATATGCTACTGCAGAATGGAACCCACACACTCGTCAGCGACATTTGACGTCACGGGCCGTGTTGCAGTGCCAGAATTTTCAGTGCCGGAGCTCTAAGTATTTCAGACCCATTGGTTCATCCATCCGCTCCAATTAAAGCGGGGGGTCCGGGGGTCCTCCCCCTGGGACCTTCGAGTTTGAAGGTGCAAAATAAAGCTATTTTGCCAGTTTTACTGGCAGAAATAATAACAAAATTGCTAACAGTGGCGGAGCTTCCGCTCCTGCCTCAAGAGCAGTGGCGGAGCGTCGCACCGCCTCGCTCCGCCCCCACTACAACACTGGTCACGGGCGGACTGTCCGAGAGCGGAACAACAAAAATGTGCTACAGTGCATGTCTTGCTCGCGCGCCTGCCCTACTACAGCTGTTAATGTGGGACAGGGGAGCGGGGGAGTGCTGACAGAGGCATCCAGTGCCCAGGGCCTACTTTCCCTTACAACCTGTTCTCTGCACTTATTTTGTCCACCAAAGATGTTTTTGCAACACCCTTTTTAAGGTATTTGTACTCTGAAGCAATCCTGTATCTTGATCTCCCCATTTAAACATTCCCTAACTTATTTTCATTTTTTTCGTAAATTGTACTGCCTTTGTCTTTTTCACATTAACCCTCATTTTACTTCTGATAGGCTACCTCCTTACCTGCTCATTACTCTCCTAAAACTTTTCTGTCCTACAGGCCTTTTCATCTCAGACACAGTCACCTGCAAACAGCATTAATTTGCTACCCACACCCACCTCCCCGTTGTTTACCGAAACTGAAAACTGCAGGGTGCCCAGTACACTTCCTTGTGGAAGCCCTGATGTTACCCTTCCTTCATGTGAAAAAACGTTCTCTACTTTCACCCTCTTTCTCCATTCTCACAAGAAATCACTGATTACACCTCACCACCTTCATGTTCTCAAGGACAAGCAGTACTGAGAGTATTGCACACTATTGCTAAACGATGAAATAATAAGCAAAAAATAATTACGTATCCACAAAACATGGATAGAACTGCCTAACACGTTACTGCATGAAAAGTGCAAGCTTTTGAAAAGAGATAATGTTAAAGAAATGCATCATTTTGCAAACAGTCAGTTCACAAAGATTGAAAATATATTCTTTTGTACATTTGTAACAACTCAATATACTCTGCATGCATGTGAGAATGTGTCTGCATCTAGAATTTTCAGGAAACTAATCTGCTATGTTTGACTCAACAACTGCCGTTCTTTAAACAAGACTTTTAATAAGCTAGCTTAAACACAAATTTTCAGCATGCAAACCAGGAAAAGGTACTTAAAATAACTGTTGAGAGGAGGTTGGTGTCGTATTCATATTACTAATAAAAGATTATGTAGACAATTCTGTCTGATTGAGAGGAGTCACTAATAAGATTTCGTCTGCAAGACCAGAGTTTGTGCATTTACAGTCAAACCTCGTTATAAAAAGTATGACTTCATAACACCACCTTCCCTATAACAACAACTTTTATGTGCACTATCTCTCTTTAATACATGTAAATTGTCTGAATACAACACAAATATTCTACAAAAGTTTTTGTAGCCATTCACAGTTGTTATAAAGAGATTTCATCATAACTTTACCTTCGTAAATAATTGTTCTGGAAACATAGCATCGTTTGTAATACACATCCTAGCATCTGCTATGGTGTGCAATTGTATAATACTGTTGTAAATATAATTTGTGAGCTTTTGGACTACAACAACCACTTACCTCATGGCCTCTACGTTCAAGGCTCTCTGCCCTCAACTAGCATATATCTTCCCTTGAGAACTTCTCATTAACAAAACTGCATTTTTGTGGTCAAATTATAACAACTACAATCCCTGAATTTCATTGATATGTAACTTACATTTGAACTGTAATTTGTTGACTCCTGTAGACAATCAAGATTCTGTGGATTTTAGTGTGCTTTAGATTGGTGTTTATCAGTTTAACAGAAACAAAATTGCTGACTAAATATGTGAGAAACTTTTACAATGTTTTACAAAAAAATTGGTCTCCTGAAAAGTTATCTAAAATAAAAGTATTTGAAAATTCAGTACAACTTGTAATAATTTGCCAGAACAGAGTGTTCTTGTCAACAAATGTTTTGACACAGCAAGCTTCTTCACTCAGCTATGAACATCAATCATGACTACAACAGGGACAGAATACAAACCCAGTAAACCAAAAACATGCATGACCTGGAGGGATGGTAAATGCTCTTAACTGCTACGACACCACTACTTCTGCCATTCATTTTATTTCTAAAATATATCATTACCTGAAACTGTATTAACACGTAATAGTAAAGTAGGCCTGTATCAAATACCGTACTGTGGGTTATACTATCCAGACTTCTTAAAACCGTTAATTCTTTTCTTCCGTGTTGCACACTTCTGAACATTAATACTGTCAGTTGGTGGCTTTTTGTAATGCAACTTTCTCACATATGGTTATGAGGGCCTAAAAATTTTTTTACAATACTTGAAATTTGCAACACACTCATTTTTTTTTTTTCATCCAACCAAGAAAATAATGTGCATAATGTTTCAAAAGAAAGTGTCTAAAATATAGACATCATTTGATGGGAATATTTTTCACATAACTGTCTGTACTACAAAAGTACATACATATCACATGAACAAGGAAATAACTGCACCAGACAATCGTACATTCTGTTGTCACACTTTGGATTTAATTAAATAAACCAGAAAAATGGACCAAATTTATACAATCAATTTAATGACAGGGAACAATACCATGCAGGATCTACGATTCATAACAGCCTTTAAAAAAGTATCATGGTTTACAACCAAAATATTGTTTTACATGCAGTTGTGGAATTTCACAATGACAGTTCAGAAAATAAATATTGTTTAAGGGGAACCTATATAACAAATTGCCATTATGTGAAGTACGCTATCAGTTTAATGCCCTAAAAAAATTAAAGTAAATTATTATTTAAAAAATATGTCCATAAATAAATATCACAAAAAACAAGTACACTTCTGCCAGTACTTTATTTTCATTGAATTACAAGTTACGTGCAATAATTAAGTTAAGAAAAAATATCCATGAGTTCATTGTACGTCTCTCTCTTTAGTTACCATACACCATCATGTAACACTATTCAGTATCATTTATACATGTTAGACCATTTAATGGAGCTGCATTAGACTGATATTGCTTGAGACTAAATTAGTTTCATACACATAAACAGCAAATGTAATCCTAACAAAAACTATATAACAATGTGGAATCCTAAAAGCACATTAACATAGTCATTACAGTAGGTTTACTAGCAGGGAGGCTCTAATTTCCTTGGACGCAATAATATTTTACAGAAAAAGAAAAAAATCCCATTGTTTGATTTTATGAAAAGAAAATTAACTAAATTAAGGGCGCCGTCTACCCGCACATGAGAGGCTCAAAAACGACGGAGCAGTAAGTTCGACCTTGAAGCGCGCAACAAATGCCGCATCGCCTCAACAAGGCAAACGCTAAACTAGCGCGCAAGCTTCCTGCTAAACCGTTTTTACTATGGGACTTTCAGCGACAACACTATAATTTTATCTTAGGCGACGAAATGGAAAGAGTCGCTCTACATGTCTATAACATTCAGAATGTCGTGAAAATGATTACTCTTGCATAAAAATCAGCGTCAAAAGTCCCGATTCGGTCACTTTCACACTCAAAAAAATACTTGTTAGGAATGATAACAGTTAATGGCAACATTATAGACCTGTACTAAGATCCTTAAATGCTTTTCGTAGACTGTGACAATATGTTGAATGGTTTTCGAATGAAATCAGGATTTTTAAAGGTCTGCGCACCTCTTCACGATTCTAGTAGACGACGCCCTTAAGGTGAATGGCAAAACAAAATTTTAACTATCTTTTTAAAATGAGATTTACAGATCTAACAACTCCCCTAACATATTATTCAAAAAAGCATACCAAGTAGACCCAGATTGTAAATCTGACACAAAATTCAGTAAGCCATATTCACACATGACTCTGTAACCTAATTATGTATTTGAAGTCTGTTTATTGAATACGACAACTAAAATATATTTTCATCCCTGCAAACCCATAAATGAGCATGAAAACGACAACTGATTCAACAATATGCATTCTTTAAAAAATAAAATATGTGTAAGTAAAAATTTCTGTAAATTATTTCTCCCACTGGTTAAGACACAAACCACTAGGGCACAAACAGAAAAAAAAATGCAGCACAACATGTAACAGATAATTTTCAAATTTGTAATATCTATGTACAGCTACTTACTACAAGAAGAATTTTCAATACCGGTACGAACATAGACGCACTATCACCATCTTAGATGCTGTTAAACATGGCCTAATATTGAATTTGTACACCCTTCATTGCAATGTGTTGGTGTCCCAGGTTAAAAACTTGACACTTTCTCTGACCTGGTGTAATTATTGTCATTTCATTGTCCAACAATTACTTCATCACATTTCTGGACAACTGAAGTTTTTCCTATCATGTTATGATTTGCTGTTATTTTATTTATTTAGCTTATGGCACCTAACTAACACAACAATTAATTTGTCTGATGAGAGGGGGAAAAAATGAAAGTAATAGCTCTGAATCAAGTTGACCAAGTCCTTGGATTGCATCTTGTGTAGTTATTACATTATACTGGAGAATTGTCTATGTAGGCACTCTTGTAAGTGATGTGATGCGTGGTCTGGAAGGCTCATGTTGCATTACCCACATGTGTAACATAACACCACATCTTCTGTTGCCAGTACAGATCCAGGTTCTGCGTGGAATGTTGAATCCACGAGGCAGAATATTAGATTCAATCAATAAATACTATGTTGGACTTATTGTGGTATGTAGTGAGGAAATTGCATTTTTCTCAAGTAGGCCTATCTGAAACAATACTCAAAATAGTAAATCACAGGAAAACAAAAATAAGTTGTGTAATATTTAGTCTGTCTCATGTAACTTTTTCCATATTTTAACAGTTCTCTTCAGAGAAGTGTGTGTGTAAATAGGCTTGCAGAGACAGTGCTTTTCCAGGAAGCCAGGTAGGTTTAAAGCTCTAAACAATGGAACTGTCAGGCAAATTTCTCAGAACAGAAATGTCAGAATATGGAAAAATTACAAGAGACATACTGTAAAACATTTAAAGGCAGATTCGCAAACACCATTTAAGTAAGTCTATGTTTGAAATTTAAGAGGAGTCCTCGACTGGCACGTGGATGGCGTTGCAGCATGTCACACACACTGTTTTCTATGTGAAACCACTTAACTTATTCATATTATGTTCATCTACGAAAAGAACACACACAGAAACTATGCTTCTATGTTTTCGAAAATTCATCATGCTTGCTAGAAACGTGATTTTAGGGCCTCTCAAAATGGCTAAAAACTGATTGTTCAGACTGCTGTAACTCCAAAAATATTACCTGAATTCGTAAAGTGCAAAGCGAGTGGCATGTGTTGGTCTCTACTTCATACTATTAAAAAAATAAAATGACGTGTGTCATTTCTTAAAGTCCCATAGAAAAAAGATTACAATGAAATCATTGCATGCCAGTTTGGCATGCTGATAATAGATGGGATATGCTTCTTGTCTAGCCTGGGACACTGGCTCTTATCACTACACTGTTCCCAAGCGTCCAAGGTGGAAATACAACACCGGCGAAAACTCCTTTTATGAGTAAAAACACTGACTGTACATTAATTTATTCACATCCCCATGTAGCGTAGCATGTGCATGTACATGAGAGAGTTGACCAACTTCTGCGACATATTTTGTGTTAAGTTATGAATCCAATTTTAATTGGTCATAAGAGCACAACACTCAATTCAATTTTAATTGTGTTTATTAAATTTCTTCTATTTTTTGCCATAATTATGAATTACACTATTTGTTTCAACAAAAACTATTATTAATGTGCCACTATTTAGTGCTAAAATATTTCTATAGCAAAAACAACTTTTGTGCACATCCCTAGACTATATGTCATGAATACAAATATGTGAACCTCACACACACTCAGAAGTACAAGTTAAGAGTAGTTGGGAATCCACCTTAATCTTTGGAAGTACCGTACCTAATATTATTTCTCAATTATATAGTAATGAATTTACTTATTGAGATTTACTGCATATTCTATATTACTGCCTGTACAGTAAAATAGTGGCCAGGATAAACTACAACTTAAGACAACATGGTTAGGAACTTGAGTGAAACTCACTGAAGGGAAGGAGAAGAGTGGGATGGCTGGCCAGGATATACAAGATGGTAAATGAATGGGAGGATGAGGTGTGAGGAAAGTTAGGCCACCAATTAACTACGGCAGAGTAGCCAATGGAGAAAGAAGGAATAGTAGTGAGAATATTCATGCTTTGAAGAACAGAACAGGGCCAACACAGTCTGTGCTTAGGAAGTTGGTAAGGGGGTGAAATTTACTTCTGGCTGGAAGAGTTGGTGAAGGAAAAGGACGTTAGAATGTTTGGAAGGGATTCGGTAAGTGTTTGAGGAAGCAGTTATAGCTTGCCATCCAGTGGGTGCACAATTGCAAGTGCATTACTGTCATTAGAATATTATTACTGAAAGCTAAAAACAAACTGCCTACACAAATTTACTTTTACAATCTGTTAAGACAAGCAACTGTAAAGGGCACTCATTGAAAGGAAGAGTGAATCGAGCAATTATATTTAAACAAAGTCAGTAATATCCTTATAGTTCCACTGAATAATAGGCAATAATTATCATTCTGATTTGGTAAATAATGTTTGACTGCACATGTATTTTAGAATTGTAATGCCCTAAATTGCGCTTGGATTTATTAACTTATGTGTGTTAAAATATTCTGTTTGTAATCTGATACAGAGATCAACATTTACAAAATCACATGACAAGTCGATTATGTAGTCTGTGATTAAGACTAAACTTACAATTTTATAATTGGCAACTCCAGTATCACTAGAATTATGTGACCTTTACTGGATGCAATGAAACTGCCAGATAAATTAAATGGGCTAAAGACTAATACATTTTGCCGAACCATGCACTGCCACACAATTAATTTCCACCATGCAATTGTAAATTTCAAGTTCTGTTCTGACTATAATAATAATAATAATAATAATTACATTCTTGCCTGGTGACAAGTCTACACCCCTCATTCACTCTCTTTCCAGACCCTCTCAACTCTCACCAGTTTCTCTCTCTCGCTCTCTCTGCATTCCACTGTTTCACAGACGTCATCATCAACTGCCTACCCCTCTCCGTTGCCCTAAAAACTCTCTGGATCTTCTTGATGTTGTTCCATCTCCCTTTGTAGTCACTCCTGAATAACTGGGGACCTAACTTCCCCATCCACCCTCTCTCTTCTCCACCTTGAACATAACAAGCCTCTTCACTCTTCGCCTGTCCTTCAAATATTTCCAGCCCATTTATTTCATCATCACTGATGGCCTGTAGTTTCCCTCACCCTCATATTCTCGTCCCTGCCTTACCTATCCACCTACCCTTGACCTATTTTGCCACCCTCTGCTGAACCCTCTACAGCTCCTGTACCTATGTAAGGATCCAGCACTGCCAATGTGTATTACAGTACTGTATGTACCATTGAGGTATATGTATGCTTTCTCCTTCACCTCACCACTGACTGTTCAGGATGCTTCCTAGCATTCCCAGAGCCCCTCTTCCCTTCTACCTGTCCTTTCCACCCTAGGTCTTCTTGTAACACTACTCCTAAGTACTTGTACTCTGTAACCTCCCATACCTCCTACTCGCCCCATAAGTACCCGAGGATGCTCGTTATCCTGTACTGAATCGCACCGCCTTTGTCTTGTTGACATAATGCCTAATTTTATTATTTTCTTTCCATTCTAGTACTCAATCAATGTCTGCCTGCAAACTGATTCCCTCATCTATCTCCGAATACACACAATCATCCACATACAGATACATTACTAGGCCTACCTTACCACTCACTTCCACTCCCATGTCATTTGAATAAGACAGGTGACTGTTATAAATGTTACAGTATAAACAAAACCCATCACTGCATATTTGTTAAATCGGAATTAAAATTTAATGTGTACCGATGACATCTAGCAGAACCAAACTAAAGTCGTTTATACCTACAAGACAACTATTTCGCTGTCATAAGCTGGTTTGCACAGTTACTTAGATATATTAACATCGTACAACAAAATGAACTTACCTTTTTAGTTTGTATTCTTGACAGTACGTTTATGAGGTGGTTTCGTAGTCGTACTTAAGAACCAGCATGTTGATACTTTCTGTCCTACCAACGATGTACCCTATTTTCATCCTCCTGTAAATTGTAATACTGAAAGTGTGAAGTATCCGAATTTACTTCACTCTTCTGTAAATATTTTAAACACACATAAACATTGCCTAGAAACTATTCAAAGCATTTACTTCGGCTAAAACACAAACATTCAACACAGCTACGTGCGAAACCAATACATTTGATACAGTTGTTTACAATTCATGGTCTCCTGCCTACTTCACTTTCCGAAGATACCCGAACACGTTTTTGCCGTTTTGAGAAGACCTCTCCTTTATAGACATTGTGTACCAAGAGAGAGAGAGAGAGAGAGTGTGTGTGTGTGTGTGCGTGTGTATATATACACACACACACCACACACACACACACACACACACCCAAGTCACAGTTGTAGAACAACAGGTCCGGACCACGGTCATAGGAGTACAGGTCTGGACACTCGCCTATCTACCAATGTATTTTGCTGGACCCCCTTGTTGTTTGGCTGTAGTTCGTCAAGTTACTGAGAATATTGTGTTTTATTGGTGCTTCAGTTAGGGCGGTCGGTCTCAAACCCCGCCCACTTTTTTCCACTGTTAAATTTATAATGTAAATAAAGATTGCTGGAGCCTTTTCTTAAATTTGTGAGCGAAGGAAGTATTTCATAAATTGATAAAAATATGTTTTGATAAATTGTTTATCTTAGTGGAAAGGAAGTGGGCGGAGTTTAGTCAGACCGCCGTAACATCAGCGCCAATAAAACACAATACTCTCGGTAACTTGGTGTACTACAGCCAAACAATAAGGGGGTCAAGTTTCCAGGCGAGTGTCCATACCTGGGGGTTTATTCTAAGTTTCTCGGCACAAAGTTTACGATCGTGAAGTTTCGATTCCGATCATATTTGGGAAGTTTGTAATTCTAAGTACGAGATGGTGTCTCGAAAACTTTCGATTGTCGTTTTTCAACGATCGAAATGTTTCGAGTGCTACTGTGCTGTTGACATCTGTTTCACGATCGGGAAGTCTAGTTAACAAACATGGCGGACGGAAATGTGAAGGTTACGTTTATTATAGATCGGCACAGTATTTATGAATTTTTGCTCTCTAAACGTCGTGCTTGATGTAATAACATAAGTGTTTCGTTAAAGTCAATGTTTGAAGTGCTGCAAAGAGTTATTAATTCAGTATCTCACTTATTATAAACCACATTGTGGACGAGGAGGGTGGCTTGATGCATGTAAATATTATATGCACAGTATGTTTCACATCCCCACTTATTAAACATAATTAAACACTTCCATAGCGCGTCACAAACAAAAAAAAATTTTAACATAAATCCTGTGTTACATTTGTTAACTATAGCTATTTTAATCATCAAGTATTATGTGCACAGTTAGGTGTGTGGTTAACATTTTGGCTTTCTCAGAGATTGTATTTTTTTATTGAGCTTATTATGGTAGAATACATTTTAATATTCCAAAGCAATAACCGAATTGTTTTTAAGTCGTATTTTTATGTTACTGTAATGCCTGTAAAAGAGAAAATTACGAAATGCACATTTTAACTTGATTATAGCCATGTTTTACCGATGCATGCAATGAATTTTACTGTATCTTAAATAATTTTCGAAGTGCTAAAACTGTGCAAACTCTTAAGTATTTCATGCAATTCAAGTACTATGTTAAGTAGTAGATCATTATGAGTTCGCATATTTCGAAGAGATATGTGGCCAAGTGGGGCCGACCCCCCATAGCTTTGGTGCGGGGGGGTTCTGGGTTCGATTCCCAGGTCTGGCTGGGTGTAAAATTTGTGTTTGTCCAATTTGTCTCAAAAAATTGTCTCTCTACAATTGTCTCACGACTTGTACTCGGGTTTGCATAAATAAGTCACATTAAAGGGGGCAGTGTTCGGTGCAGTGATGATGCGGAAGCTTCCGCCTCGCCACTGCACCAAACATTAAAAAAAAAGTGGTTGGAGGTGTTACGGTGCTTGTTCCTACGAAATAATAATTTTTAAGTTCGATTCGTCACAAAAATGCGATATTTTTAAATATGTATTGTAATATGTATGCTATATTCTAGCGTTGACAAGTCATAAGCAAGTTAATTTTCAAAAGGTATTTCTTAAATTATTTTATATTTATGTTATGTTAGTGTAACAATAAAATATTTCGCCAGTGGTTATACAGACTTTTTGTTCTTGTAGTGTATATTTGAGCTCTGACTATTTATTAAGACACGCATATACATAATTGGCTTATTAAATTTTCTACGAATTGTTGTAATTTAATATTGTTCGGCGTGTTCCTAGCAGCCATTAATGTGGAGAGTTGTGCTGAAACGAAACATAGTGCCAACACACTACGCACGAAATATCCCGTGCAAATAGTTTTGAAAAGTATTCTTTATTTTACCTAATAAGAATCCCTACATCAGCGAGTTACATTCTTACCGACTAACATATTAAATTATTTAACTTACAAGAGTAATATTTAGACCAAGAGTTATTTTTCATGTAATTTTTTCGTAGCAATTTCAAGTATTTATTTTTGTACAGATGGTTGTTAACTGTAAGTTAAGATGGTTGAGAAACATGCTAGAGGGGGAAGTCGATTACCCGAACTTTGCCGAAGAGAAGAGGTGACTTATCGACCATACACTTAGAATACCAATTTTGAGTGTTTTCTTTCTCGATCGTTTGGGGCGCGGTCTCTCAGGATCGAAATCGAAAGGTAACGATAGACTTCTCGAGAAACTTAGAATAAAGTCCCTGTTCTTCTACAGCCATGGTCTGGACACTCGCCTAGAAACTTGACCCCTTGTTGTTTGGCTGCAGTTCACCAAGTTACCGATAATGCTATACATTTTTGGCATTGTAATCCGGGCGGTTGAGCTCAAATTCCGCCACATTCTTCCCACTATGATAAAATATTTATCGAAACGTATATTTTAATCAATTAATGAAATACTTCCTTTGCTCACAGTTTTAAACCATGGCTCCAGCAATCTTTTTTTACTTTATAACGATAACAATGGAAAAAAGTGGGTGGAGTTTGAGTCCGACAGCCTGGATTACAGCACCAAAAAGTACAACATTCTCGGTAAATTGACGAACTACAGCCAAACAACAAGGGGGTCAAGCAAAATACATTGGTAGATAGGCGAGTGTCCGGACCTGTTCTTCTACGACCGTGACCCAAGTTTATGAAGTTAGTAGGCACCCACTTGGTAAGGGGTCAAGCAAAATACATGGGTAGATAGGCGAGTGTCCAGACCTGTTCTTCTACGACAGTGACCCAAGTTTATGAAGTTAGTAGGCACCCGCTTGGTAGGGGGCGCTGCAAACAGTGCCCAACAGTCTACCATGAGAATTTCTGTTCTATAATCCTCTTTGTTCTATGATACGTGGCCACCCCAAACGAGATACCTAGTAAACATAGAGGGGTGGAAGCACTTTCAAACAGAAGCCCAATTGAACTTGTGTCGGCCATGTTTTCCATCGTCAAAACAAAGGGGCGTGGCAGGGTGTTGGTTAGGGATGATTATGGTTATATACCGAAAATAATATAAAAACAAAGCTTTTGATGCGTTGTGTATGTATATGTGGCATGTAAAGCGTATAAATACCTTTGTCTATCGTTTAATATTTAATGAACGAGAACAAATCGTAAAAACAGGACGAAAATGTGTAGGTAGAGAGGTAACTAGCTCACAATCCAAATATATACATTTTCAAACGTTAAATTAAACATATGCGGGCTAAAATATACATATTATGCATTTCAGTTGTGTGTAATTAAAATTACATCAGTTTTGTTTACAGTAGACTGTGTAAGACTATAAGTTAAGGTTATGTTTATAGGACTACTGATAAATGTATATTATAAAATATCTGAACATATGAAAATAAGTCTGCATTTATATATACAAATTAAAAATAAATACCATAATACATTCTTATTACTACAAGAACCGTGCATATAACATGTCAACTATATCAACAGTCGACAACCTTGCCGCCCCCCTAAACCCAATTTAACAGCCTCAAACTTATATAAATAAATATATATTCGCAATTGGTCTGTCGCCATTTAGCGAGATCACTCCTTACCTGCCTCTCTAGGCTACCATTCCCAAACCCCTCCTGAACTTACCAACTCCTAAGGTTACCAAATCATTCTGTAAAATATTCCTCTCACCGACCTCACAGGCATAGACTCTCTACCCAATTCATTCCCTTCCATTCCACTTTAACCTTCTCGCTGGTGTTTACTCTTTCCCATACCCTCCCTTAGTTAGGTGGCAATTTAAACCTCTCCAACCTCCCTCTCTATTCATTAGTGACCAGACTTTCAACTCTTCTTCTGTCCTTCAATGTCCTCCATCCCATTTCATTTCCTACATCATTACAGATGGCCTATATATCCCTTCATCCTTTCCATCGTACCGCTGCCTTATTCACCTGCTATTCACCCATTCCGTTACCCTCTTTGCACCTTTTTCCATTCGCGCACTTCAACTTCCATATATGCATCCTTTACTTTGGCAGCATATTCCAGCCTTGGCTATACCATACCATCATGCAGTGTGCCTTTTCCTACACCACTTAGTAATGAAATTCTACACTATTCAGTAAATGTTATGTTTCGTTAATATTTGATTTGTATTGGTTGTATACTAAGAAGTTCGGTACCTTTTATCCTGTCTCATAGCAGCTACAAATAACATAATGATACAATTTATCTAAACTGCATAAACAAGGTCTATAGTAGTTATAATATGATTAATCTTTTATTTTATTGCTGTAGTTAGTGTGTGCAGCCAAACACTTAGATAGGCATCACTATATGTTGTGTACTGCAGCAGTATATTGCATATTTCATGTCGGTGAGGGTACGAATGTTCTCTGGTGATACACAAATCAGGCGCAGTTGTAATAGACTCGACATTAACTCGACAAATAAATACCACAACGATCAATATCCCAAAATATTTTTCACAATAGGGACAATTCTTAGAAAAAATTTTTAATGTTTACCTCATTCTTCCGAATTACTTCGACACTAAATGCAGCCAGGCAAAGCAATAGCTCCGTGAACATTGTAATTTTCGAATTATTCATCTTTAAAAATGCCATATTTTCAAATGCCACCACAAACATTGAAAACGGGTTCTTATTGGCTAACACATTTACGACGTAGTCTTACTTGTTTTGGTTAGCCACCGCACGCCAGGCACTATTGTGTGCATTGGAATTTTTCAACGACTTAATAAACTAATAAAATTTAGCGAACCTGGTTACGTAAAAGTTAATTCTGGGAATTCGCTCGTTGTTTAGGCATGCGTGATTGTAAATTTGGTAGCCAACAACAAAGATTTATTTCACTTGAGTTAATTTTAAAGGAGTGAAGACAGCAATGTAGGCCTATTAGTAGCTCTCACACACTGCGAGGTTTTAGTTATAGGTTTGAGTTTATGAAAATTTAATTTAATTTCCAGAGAGATAACTTACTACGAATTCAGTTTAATGTTTCAGATCCAATATATAATCATAAGTTTAGGTTTGAAAGGTCAGATGAACGAAGTTCACATGCGTACAAAAAGTGAACCTATCGAGCTTATGTTTGGAATGTGTTTAACCAAGCCTGGCAATGACTATGATCGACATTCTAGTTGCACGAATCGGTAAAATAACATGGCAGAGCAATTACTTTGTTACAAGTACATTTTTTCTGTCAGTCATTTTTACGTTTCTCATGAACGGCATTGAGGCAGCTATGATGCCATCATGGGGCAAGTTTCGCAAGACCCCGCCCAACCCTCGAATTATCGGCCAATCACGAGTGTTTGAACATGCCTATTGGCTAATGACATTGCCACAGTCAGTGGAACAGCCAAAACACTACAGCTGTAGAAATTTCGTCGCAAATTGCACGCTATTGACTGCAATTTAAATTTAAAAAGAACTTATTTATTTTCTGCTAACCAAGTCATGTAGTACAGTTGTACATAATATAGCATTTCATATATATATATATATATATACTGTATTTTTGTCGTTAATAGCAGACTATTAGGTCGCTTCTTGAAGCTTAAACCACGCAGTCCGCCTTGATTTATCAGACAGCACTAAAGTTATGGTTTTATTCCATGTAAATTGAAATTTATTGTTGTGAAACGAACTATTATACACATTTATACCCTTCGAAGTTCAAGCTATACTCGATTTTACCGCATAAACTACTTTATTTAACACAATTTCACGACTTGAACGCATGTTGCTGTCGTTGTGTGTTAAGTACATTTAAATGTAAAGTAATGGCGCCGACAAGTAGTAGTAACTGTAATAGAGGCAAGCGAACGAGCTCTGGAAAAAGCAACAGAATCGTGCGCAACGGAATTCTCTGCGAGACCTGTGATAAATGGCATCATTTTGTTAAGTGTAGTGATATCGAAGATAGCAAAACATCGCCTGAAAATTGGGAATGTGCACGCTGTAAAAATGGCGGACCTGATAACGATGTAAGCCCTACAGATGTAAGTGACTCGGACTGCGATTACAAAACTATTGTAAACAAACTGAAGGAGGAAATAAACTTTTTAAGAGATGTAATTGAGCTCTTATAAAAGGATTTTCAAGTTCCTGCAACACCAAATTTAAATGCAGGTGGTGTTTCATGTAACATGTGGTCAGAAGTAACAAGTAGCAAAAACTCACGGAAAACGAAGACAGTAGTTCCTTGGTTTGATTTACCGATGAGAAACAAGTATGAGATCTTAAGCAATTACAATACAATCTCTAATTTCTCGCCAGAAGTGTCATCGTCAGTAAACAAACTGCAGAATGGTAGAGACTTGACACCAAATAGGCCTAGTACCAGTAACAAAAACGGGCCAGGAATGAGTAATATTCACAAAAATCTACAGAAAAAGTGAAAAACGTTCATCAGAATAGACAGCTAGATAGACTGACAAGTAGAGTCAAAAGCAAAAAAGGTATCTAAAGCTATATCAGATGAAGATCAAGGAATTTCTGCACTAGGACTGTCAAAACCTGGAGCCCCTCTGAGAGAAGTAATGAAAGGAGTTCATGAAGATGACAGTGTCAAAACGAGTGATTTTGTGGTTATCATGGGTGGCTCAAATGATGTGTCCAGAAATGAAGGGGATCAAGCAGTAGCCTACCTGCAGGAAAGTCTTCAACAGCTACAGCACAAGGACATGATCGTAGTTGGCATACCACACAGGTATGACCTTGATACCAATTCCTGTATAAATCTGGCCATTCTGGAAACAAATAAAAACTATGAAAATATGTGCATGAATCTCAAAATTGTTAAATTTATATATGTAGGCCTAGGGCATTGTGAAAGAAATATGCACACTCAGCACGGTCAGCATCAAAATAAAAAGGGTAAAGCTTTTGTAGCATCAAGAATCTGCAGTTTAGTGAATGATCATGTCAGATCCTTAAAATGTATTAGACCAACTTTCCTTGACAGGTGGCTGTTGGGTTGGTCGTGTAAAACAATTGATGCCTCAAAAAATAACATGCAACCGAGAAAACCAACCATCTTGGACAAATGGATTCTCAAAAGGAATCAGAAGTCTAGCTGTAAATTTTTTTTAGGATAAATATTTCGTACGATCAAAGTGTATGTTCCACTAAACTTTCCAGTACAAATGACAATAGACACGTTAATTTCAAAAGGTAAACAATGACTGTTCAAAACTTTCTAATCCAGTGTGTCATAAGCTTAACATTAACCACCAAAATAGCAGAACTGAATCCAAACCTTATCAACTATCATCAAAATATTCAGTGTCTTAATATTAAAACTGAAGATATATCAATTTCTGTACAAAACTACTCTAATAACAAAAACAATGTTAGTGTAATCTGTCTAACTGAACATCACTTAGAACCTGAACATACACAGAGTATAAACCTACCCAGCTGTAAACTAGGTGCTTACTTCTGCAGAAAAAGGGTTAAAAAGGGAGGGGTTTGTATGTTTGTTAGAGATTCAGTCAGTTACAATTCATTATATTTGTCACAACACTGTATAGATAAGGATTTTGAATGTTGTGGTATCAAAATTATCTCTCAAAACAGAGTTGTAATATTGTAATTTACAGGGCACCAGTTGGAAATTTTTAAGTTTTTCTTGCAAAAGTAGACATTGTTTTGTCCACCCTATTTTCAGTAAATACTGACTTAATTCTGTGCGGGGACTTCAATACAAATTACCTAGTTGATACTGCGCAAAAAAGGCAACTTAATTCCCTCCTACACTCTTTTGACCTGATACATGTGGTAAACTTTCCAACACGTATAACTCCTGCTACAGCAACGGCTATAGACAATATATTTATAAGTACTGCAAAACTTAAACAATTCTCTATAGTGCCATGGTAAATTGTGTCTCTGATCATGATGCTCAAATTTTAAATATTGAGTATGATTTTTGTCAAAATAGATTTGAGACGTCAAAATTTAAGTATAGGCAAATAACCAAACACACACTAAAACAACTTAAATCATCTCTAGAAACTGAAAATTGGGAAGGCATTTTACACTCGAAAGTGATTCAAACAAACAATATAACACTTTTCTTGGAATTGTGTTGCGTCAATTTGAGGCTTGCTGTCCAAAAAAAATCTAAAAATATCTCGGTAAAGCATTTTAAGCAAAATGCATGGTTAACCAAAGGTATAGCTACGTCCTGCAAAACAAAAAGAGCCCTTTATTTGAAATCTAGAGAGCTTTATTGCCCAGAGGACAAAGTATATTACAAAAAATACTGTAAAATCCTTTAAATGTAATCATAGCTGCTAAAAGTAATTACCTGAAAAACCTCATAAAACATTCATCAAACAAAATTAAAACCACGTGGGATATAGTTAAACAAGAAACCTCATCTAATGTGAACTTAGGTACTCCAGTTGAACTTTCAATAAACAATCATATGCATGTAACAAAAGATAAGTCTTCAATAGCCCATGAATTCAATAAACATTTTTTAAATGTTGCAAGTAAATTAGTAAATCAAATTAAGGGGTCCTCTGATCCAATGAGGTTTGTTAGAAAGGCCTTTTCCATAAAATTTCCAGACATAGAATTCAACTTCATCACTCCACTCGAAATAAAATCAATAATCAAAGATTTGAAACCAAAACACTCACATGGATACAATAAAATTAAATATTGCGCAGATGCATTAATTTGGCCTCTAACTATAATGTGCAACAATTGTCTTCTACATGGGATTTTCCCAGATAGACTGAAGTATGCTACAGTTATTCCACTACACAAAAAGGGAGATAAAACCAATATGGAAAATTATAGACCTGTTTCCTTACTAAGCACATTTTTTTTTAAATTTATGAAAAAATCATCTACAACTGCCTATTAAAACACCTTTTAAAACATAAAATCCTAACCTCCTCTCAATTTGGATTCCGTAAGAAGATATCAACAGAGAATGCCACTTTTAAATTAACAAATTAAATTTTGGAAGCTTTAAACAAACATGAACCAGTTATAAGTATTTTTTTTATGACTTATCAAAGACTTTAGACTGTGTCAACCATCAAATATTGTTAATAAATTATCATATTATGGTGTTACAAAAATTTTTAGAAATTTACTTGGTTCTTATCTCACTTGTAGAAAGAAATGTGTTGTAATAAAATATAACACATCAGGGAATAACTCTATCTCTAAAATAGGTACCTACTATAGAACACAGAGTTCCACTAGGATCCATTCTTGGTTTCCCCCCCCCCTCTTGTTCTTAATTTACATTAATGACCTCCCTGGTGCCATAGAAACTCAAGCAGTAACTGTTCTTTTTGCAGATGATACCAGTATCCTCATAAAAAATAAATCAAAATCTGAATTAGCTGCCATTGCTTCTCAAGTACTTACTACTCTAGATAAATGGTTCAGTGCAAACAGACTGACAGTGAATATAGATCAGACAAATTTCATTGATTTTGTAGTACGAAACAGAACTCCATCTAATACAAATCTTTTGTGCAATAAGTACGAGGTTAAACAAACTAAAGACACAAAGTTTCTAGGCATCCATCTTGATGAACATCTGAATTGGAAAGCACATACTGAAAGTATAATGTCTAAACTGAACAGAGCATGTTATGCTCTCAGATGTATGAACAAAAAGCTTGACATTTCTGCTCTAAAAACTATATACTTTGCTTATTTTCATTCAATAATAAATATGGAATTATATTATGGGGAAACTCTACTAATGCTTAAAAAAATATTTATACAACAAAATAAAGCGCTAAGAATAATTTGCCTGAAGAGTAATAAATGTTCTTATAGGCCACTATTTAAAACATTAAAGGTTCTCACTCTGCCCAGTCAATACTCCTATTCTGTTTTGGCATTTCTTTCAGAAAATTTTGAAGTGTTTCAAGTAAACTCTTCTCTTCACTCACACTCCACAAGGATACAAAACAACATTCATTGTCCGTCAAATAGTTTATCCTTGTATCAAAAAGGTCCGTACTACATGGCAGTTAAACTGTTTAATTAACTTCCTCCTCATAACAAAAAACTTTGCAGAAGTAACACCAAAGTGTTCAAAAAGCAATTAAAAGACTTTTTGATAATGAAGGCTTTTTATTCTATGGATAAGTTTCTAAACCGGTAAATGATAATCCTCTTCAAATTAAAAACAATTCAGTATGTCCTTCTACTGTTCTATTGATCGATGTGTGTACAATTAATAATGTTAGCAATATCATGTAAATTTTATAACTTATGAAAGTCATTATTCAATTTAATGTTAATTTGACTACATTTACGAACATGTTTATTCACATGTTCATGCTTCATATATGTTTTGTACATACTTGTTTGTGAAAATGTTTATTCACTAGATGTTCATGCTAGGTACACATGTTTTGTAAATACTTGTTTGTGAAAATGTTTATTCACTAGATATTCATATTTTTTGTAAATAATTTTTCTCCAAAATGTTTATTTTTCATATGGGCTGTCCGTTTGCCACGATGGAATAACTTGTACAAGATTTGCTGGAATCTTGCACGAGTCATGAAATGATATCTTCCATGGAAGGTTGTGTGGATGGTTCTATGGAAGATCCTTCTACACTTGCTGACTTAAAAGTAAACACAAGACGAGTGTTTAGTATTTTTTCTTTAATATTTATACGTTATACGGACTTGTATTTTGTGAAAATGGCAGGTGGAAGCATCGTAAAACTGTGTACTATGGTGAATTTCTTCGGCAATGAAAGAAAATTGATTTAAAAGGGTGAAAACTCCTGCACATTGGGCCATGTACGATTCATGATACATAGCCCCAAAAACATAGTGTTTCATGTCCTGTGGATGCAAATATGAAGGATTAATCGTATACAGTTGAGGTATGAAAACTTAATTTGTTTCAGTACGTGTCCGAGTGTATAATGTCGTAAGCTTACATTGTCAATGTCAAATAATTTGACTAGTGTATCATAGCCTAACCTACTTGCGAGACCTGTATGTTGTACCCTCGTTTATTATTCTGTGTAGGTTTTTGTAAGAATGTAAATGTTGCTACAGTAAAAATATCAGGGCTTATATTTAACAGTATTTTGTATGACTATAAAGGCTGTGCTACAATTGCAGTGTCCTCGATTGTCCTCGGTCCTCGGATGTCCTCGGTCCGCTGTCCTCGCTCATATTCGAAACACTGATTGGTCCATGTGATCAGGTGACGTCACGGTGTTTGTCCTCGCATGTCCCCTGTCCCTGTCCTCGGTGAATTGGCTAATTTTTAATTCTTGGCCTCGGTTGTCCCATCATGTCCTCTGTCCCAGCACTTGTGTAAAGAAGAAGAAGAATTTGACATCATGAATCAGCTTGCATTTTGTAAACAAACACAAAATTTGAGACTGAGTGAGTGATTATAAATAAATTTATTGGTCATGTATTACTTTCCATAAAACAAACATAATAAACTAAAACAAATTCAAATGGAAATGTGGTACGAAGCATTTACTGCTATCTGGTGGCGGTTTCCTGAATGTAGCAGTTGGGACAACTCCGGAAATCGATTGTGGCAACAATATTTTCACGTTACCAGCGAGGACAGGGGATACGAGACATTCGCGGACAAGGCGCATGGTATTGTAGCATAGGCTTAATAATCTCGAATACTGTGATGTTCTTGAGAAATCTTGAATTGAGACAATAATTAAAAAAAAAATGTATAGTACACATGAAACTTTATTGTATTAGAATCTTAAAAAAGGCCTATATGGAAGTAGAATTTAGGTCTATGTGACTATGGAATGTACAAACAGTTTGAAGTACTACTGTTTGTACACATTTTTATGAGTTTTTCCTAGGTTTTTATTAGGATTTTTGTGTGTTTTTTTTTAGTTAGAATTCAAACTGCTTTTACTGAAAATAAATATTGAAACTGTCTTAGCTTTTTAATGTACTGCATTTAATTTTTTTTAATGCAAAAGTAATAGAGAGACATTAAGAATTACCTACCACTGTCTCAGTGTATTGTTTTACAACACTACATTATAGATTTTTGTGGTTGTTTTGATTATGCCTACTCTATAATGTTAATTTGGTAGTCAGATTAGAAAAGAATATTCCCATACAGCTCTACGAGCCTACAATGTACAGGTCCTGTAAGCAAGCTAGGTTATTGTTAAGAACTAGTTGTATTATTTGATGAATATGTAGTTTGACATTATAGGTATACGCAGTTACTGAAATATGGGATAGTGTTCATACCTCGACTGCTTATGTTTTATCTTACATGCATGCAGCTATGGTACATAACATATTTTTGGAGCTTTATATCATTGAGTACGCTGGCCAGTCAAAGGCAGATTCCCACTTGAAAACCAAATGTCTATCAACACTGAAGAAATCTACTACATTTTACAGTTTTATAAAGACTATACCTGCCATTTTCATAAAGTACGTGTCTTCATATTGTATTAATCAAACAATTTCAGAAATCTTGAGCTCAGTGTAAAAAACAAGAATAAAATAATACTAATAAAAATAAACTACCATTTCCGTACCTTTTCCCAAAAAAAATATCCTTCTTCAGCGCCATTTACTTAAATGTTTATTGTACTTTCAGACAACTTTTCGTGTAGGGTGAAGTTACACTACTAACGTTGTACCTATCAGTGTGACAGTACAAATCTAAACCATAGGCTGCTGTAAATTTTTTAATACATCTGACTTCCAATAACTAGCGTAAGGTAGGTTTGTGGGTGGAAGGAACAAGTTGCAGGATGACTGATAGGAAGACCGTGGTGAGTAGAGAGGTATACAGATGAGATGAGCAGAAAATAGAGGAAACCACAGAATAAAAGTATCTAGGGGTTGTGATACAGGCTGATCTAAGGATCTACGTTTATGAGGAAGAAGATAGGTAGTACAGACATACAGATGGGAAGGGAAATTAGTTATAGGATGCTTCAGAATACAAGTACCTTGGCATAATATTACAGAGTGACGTAGGGTGAATAAGGCAGAGAGAGCGGTGTCTGAAAGGAGAAGTACTCTAGGAATGCTGGGAATGGTATTGGAGTAATAGTGCAGTGGAAAAAAATGTGTATATATGTATATTGCAATTTTATGGCCAATATTCATGCATGCAGCTGCAGAGTGGTACATGGAATTGAGCATGCGGAAAGCTGGAGGAGGTACAAACACGAGCAACAAAGTTGGAGAAAGACGAAAGGCAGGCAGGTGAGGACACGGAGCTTTCGGCAATCAGTCATGTTGAAGAAGCTGGGGTAAAACTCATTCAAGGAAAAGAGAAATTTGGGACAGCTGGTCAGGATGTACACGGTGTACAATAGAGGGGGAATTTGAGTTAAGTTAGGCTGCCTATTATGTAAAGCAGGTTATAAAGGAGGAAATAATAGTCAGAAGATGAGGTGCAGAACAGAGTAGGGTAGGCCATCTATGCTTAGGTCAGTGAAGAAGTGTAATTTGATTGTGGAAGAGCTGAGGATGAGAAGGGTTGGAAAGTTTAGGAGGGGTTTGTTAAGTAATTGAGCTAGATGTTATAGTTTGCCACTGGGTGGTTACACAATTGCAAGTTAAAAATATGTATTTATAATAATAACTGTGACATGATGGCAGGGTCATCGCCATGGGGAGGGAAGTTTTCAAGTATTGAAAGTATAGGCCTGCACATAGACTGTGTAGCTTGGTGAACGTCTAAACTACATTTCTGGGCTAAATAACTGGGGAGGAAAATATTATCATAAAGTAATTTTACTCTATAACTTGGCTTACTTGTCGAGATACACTACCACATAGTGCTACTCCCGACTCTGCTATAAACACTTGCAAGCCAAGGAAATTTAGGTTATGTTACTGACAAAACAAAGGACATTCTGAGCTATGTACACGACGTCTTTGTATTGTATGGAAAGTGACAGAATTCACGTATTTAAAATTAATTATACGGATTACAGTCGGGTACAAAATACACCTATCAGAATCACGAGTTCTATATTACAATCCTCACTAGTCGTCCCAGGACATATTCTCAAACTGCTTCTCGTATATTTGTTAAAGGTGATAGTTATACTTTTTGTGTTCAATGAACACAGATTTTTTTATATAGATCTTCGCATAATGAATTGCTTCTACCGAAAACATTTTTGTTTATGTTTTCAAAACATTGCCTGAACTAGCGTGCAGGATCATTCGCTTCTGATTGGCTAGTATTTTCATTTTGCAGCAAGCCCTCCACAGAAAATTGCATGCGGCCGATTACAAAAGCTTTGTTTAGGCGGTCTATGCCTAGCTGCAACTTTTACAAATTCTACATCCAAACTGCAACATCGCGTTTTTCTTGCCGGAAGTGATGTTCTGGTTATTACAATCAAACCATTAAGATGGCGGGTATAACTAGAACTTCTACACCCAGGTGCTACACCTTCTACACCACCTCTGCGAGGTGGAGTAGTTTGGGTGTAGAAGTTGTAAAACAGAATTCGGCGCTATTTTCGAAACATGTTACAAATAGCTGTGTTGTCTTAAGAAGTTTGCTTTCCAGTTTTGAATCAGAACATCTGCAATATAGAAAAATTGTATTCTGCTTATTCACCTGGAAGATGTGTAAAATAAAGTTTCTATTTGTATAGCTATTTTTAGTAACATTTGTGGGTTATGTTACTACTTGTAATGAATATAGCCTAATAATGATACCAACTCGTAAAACTAATAAAATTAATTTAAGAATTGACATTCCTTCTTCAGTAGAACTACCTGTTGTGTGACATGATGTATGAAATGAGCTGCATAAAGGTTATACATTATGGTTATAGGACCAAAAATTTTATTAAAGTTTGTAATTCGATCAAAACACTATACAGATTTGCTAAAGTAGGTGCTGTAATGGCACGTTTATCATCGGATTCATCACCTGAATCTGTCTTTGCCTGCATTCAAATATCTCGCAATATTTACAATTTACTGCAATGTCACCATAGAAAAAATAAGGTGTTACTAGATTGGTATCTCCTATGTTAACATCTTTGACCGAGTACGCCTAGCGATTGTTGCGCCTTGCGACTGGTCATGAACTAATCGGAGCCAAAGATTATATACCTAACAGAAAGATGAGCAACTCAATGTTTTTTTTTCGTGCTAGTAGTTGCACCTAGCGCTCCCAGCGGTCACTCGTGGAACTAACGAAAAAACTGCGCGATGCTAGCGCTCCACATGGCGTCTTCTTAAACTAATGGCGGGAATTTTAAATTTATTAATTTTCCATGAAAAAACAAAGCTATGTTAAAAAAATTCACATTTTAATGCCATTGGTCTATTTACATGCTATTTGATAGGTTTTAATTTTTAAATCCTGATAGAGAGTACATATAACAAAACTGTTACATAAAAACGTTAGAAATTTTTTGTACTACGATACTTTTTTTTTCATAAGTTTGAATGATTCTGGCTAACTATTGACATTAAGAAAATAATATTTAGCCAAATCTATTGAAACTTATGCACTGAAAAAACTTGCCATCATAGTACAAACAATTTTCAAGTTTATATCTAACAAATATGTAGCAGCTCCCTTGCAGGATTTAAAAAAATTAAACTCTTTAAAACAGCATAAATAGGAACCCATAGCCGTAAGTAAATTGCTGCTGAAGTTCATATTGTAGATAGTGTTATACATATCAAGGGAATATCAAATAATTCTGGGTATTTACAATAACATACAGCATAATGTTTCATGATACAGGTAAAAAAATACTGACGAAAATGAAATCATTATATTTCACATTCTTACAAATCTCTCCTAGAAAAATACATGCATTGCAAAAGCAAACAAAGAACATAAGTTTCAACTACTTGGTAGTAATATTCTATATAAAAATATTTTGAAACTAACCGAAACATTTATTTCACAAATGAAAAATATTTAGAAAACAAATATTAATAATTCTTTTAAAAAAAAGTTTATATATATATATATATATATATATATATATATATATAGAGAGAGAGAGAGAGAGAGAGAGAGAGAGAGAGAGAGAGAGAAAGAGAGTTGGTAAAGTTATGTTACGAATTATTACTACACAATATCCCATACAGTTAGTATATTTCCTTTCACTTGCTCCATTAAACTAGGTATTGTACTTTAAACTCTTAATTCTCATGTTACATCTAAACGTTGGCCTCTATGAAGAAGCCACATACAAATAACAATATTTCATGTAAATCACACATTCATTAAAGTGGTAGTTCTTGACATCTGAGACATGCTACATAATAATACAGTATTCAATTGCAGTACCTTGGCTGGCATACATTAGTTAGCTTAATAAAAACATTGAACAGTAATGCGTGAAACTATTGCTTATTAAAATGTCATATGCTTATGTTTACATCCACGCAGTAATGTTAAGATAACGCAGTAATTTACTGCTATAAGATTATTGTAATAACATGTATACAAGTACTTATTGAATAAGTACTCACAGGTGGGAGAACACAAAAAACAGATGGAAAATAAGTTTTTAGCGCGATTGTGACGTTTTTTTGGCTAGGCCAGCTTCCTCGGGCTGCGAGTGATTGCACACTGCAGCATGGTAGATGTTAAGCGATGGTTGGTAACTAGCACACCTAGCGGCCGAGGGACGAACTAGGGTGTGGTGGAAAATTTTTTTAAGTTATTGTATATTAAGGACTGATGGTTGTATGGATTTTGTGATATACTGATTAGCTAGTTCCCAGTGCCTACACGATTGTCTGAAGTTTGAAAGGTTCTCAACATTCCGGTGTTGTTTGTAACAGGCATCGAAAGAGTTTGTGGGAGACCGCATGTGCAGCAACTGGTTTATCTTGCAGGTTTAGGCTGGAACTGGCTATTGCTTGTTTTTACTGGCCTTGTGGCTATTCATCCTCCTTCTTAGTGTATTTGTGGTGATTCCAATGTGTTCAGCATCCCATCGTGCACTGTAGTTTGGTAGATATGTATTTGTCCCCAGACGTAATTGACTTGCATTTGGTCAGAAAACCGTATTTACCAACTACAGTTCACACGGTGCGATGATGAATACATTGGCCTCACTTCAAACATATTAAGACAGAGGCAACAGGGCCGACACCAAACAAGCAATAGCCAGTTCCAGCGTAAACCTTTGATATAAACCAGTTGCTGCATGTTCAGCCTCTCACAAACTCTCTGTTCAACACCGTAGTGAAGAAATGAGGCACCGGGATCAGCCCATCAGAATATCACCAAATCCAGACAACCACCAGGCTTTAAAATACAATAACTTTAAAATTTCCCACCACACCCTAGTTCGTCCCTCGGACACTAATTCACTCCTTTTCCAGTACACGTTGACTGCCACTGTCCTTGTTTCAGCGAGTTATTAGGTCATGTGCTGGAAATGCAAACCAAGCCAGCTGAGGTTTGCTCAAAAACTTTTAAAAGAAAACAATGTTCAAAGAGTATTATCTCAAGGGAAAATATTGTTTAAAAACATGTAGACAGAGATGTACAAGAACTTACAGAATCAGTACTTGAAGGACAACAGTCATCCTCAACATAACAGACTACGTCACAGAAGCCGAGGAACAACTACCTGACCCACCTATCGACTCCTCCAAGTAGACCCTACCTCCATATTCTGCAAACAGATATGGTATAAACCAATTCCTAACCACCTCAAGGTCTCTCACTCAAACCCGTCAAACTGCTGACTCCAGGAACACCAGCCACACCTGCCCTATACATACTTCCAAAGATCCACTTTTGAATCTTTTTCGTAGATAAATATATAACGTACCAGTAGAAATATTTATTTCTACAAACATGTTACAAACATTATCATGCACCAGCTATATAGGGTTCTTAACCCATATACTGACTGTAATGTTCTGTACTGAAAGTTTAATAAATAAGATAGAGGCTGTCTATAGTCAGCAGTTTTTATCATCCCATACCTTAATACCAGCATTACTTCTGCAAAAGTTAGTTATGCCTTTTGTGTCAAGCTATATGTTGTGCCCAGTAAATGATTTCGGGACTAAATTATCTCTATAAATACACTGGTCGTACTATTTATTTAATTATGTGTGATATTATTTTACAATTTTGCATGAAAAATACAACATTCAAAAAGAAGCAAAATTGGTACTTAGGGGCTTAAATATTGTGTAAAGTTTGACAAATTAATGAAGATCCAAAAGTACGTAACTGGCTGTTCTAAAAGAACCATTTTCGACACTGTAAAAATTGCAACATTGCATCTTAACTACACCTGCTACAGTTTAAATGAATAGGATAGGCGAATAAACATAATTTAGGTAAATAAATTTAAAGCCAAGATATGACATTTCTACTAATTTTTATATAATTATTTTAAAAGCGTAAATTAGAGGATATATCACAAACATGTCTTACATTTATCTTAAAAATAGGTTTTACTGTGTCAATTTTTTAAAAATTAATATTTAACGATTTCATGTAGTTAACTGACAAAAATTTCCTTAAAAATTGCTTCAAGTATAAGTTCTTTGTTTTGAAAAAAATTTAATGTGTCTTTAAAAAATTTAAGCTAATTCAGGAAGACGTATTTGTAACATGTGCTCTTGTTAGGCATAAAACATAATAACACGAAAAGTAGTAGAAATGAGTGATTGTAGTCTTACGATAAAATTACAGCAATTTTATATATTCTTTTGCTTGCTAGTACTTCTTTCACTTGAAATAAAATTTTAGCAAAATTTAATAGTGAGAGGAAAAAATCCATATCCTATACAATATTGGTTTGGCATCATCCATTATCATAAACATTACCCCAAGCACATTATTGTCGTAAGACATGCTACTACTACGGAAGAATTCCCATTCTTGGTGAGCATTGGCAAGAGTTATTAAAATGCAAGGGATATTTATTTGTAAAGTGGCTATTACTATTATTTTAATGAAACTGTATCAGTGATTGATTACTTCTTATTGTAACGTAGTGGCATGCCCACATCATCCTGGTCAGGGCACAAAAAATGTAGTGATATGGCAACAATCCTGGTCACGGCACCAGAAATGTAATGTTTTGGATTATTTGCGACCCTTGTTTAATCACATCCTGGTCACTGCATTAAAAAATGTAATGTAAAGCGCCGCCACTTACGGTCCCCATGCTTGCCATGACCGCCTCCCAAACGCTGCCGACAGCACACCAACTTCGGAACATATTCACAGCTCAAAAGCCCAAAACAGAATGGCTGACCAACACAGTTACGCTCCCTTCACCACTACAGCGCCCCTGGCGGCCAACCAACGATCTAAGGAAAAAACGTTACCAAACTAAAACTAAGATAAATATAATGACAAATTACAACCTTTATACACATAAACCACAACTTAAAATAAAAATATTGCTTTATAAAACATAAATACACATTAAATTAGAAAATAAAGTCTAATGTTTTTAAATGACATGCCAAAAAATTAATTACGTGTTAAAGTGTATATTTATGTTGTTTCCAAAGAGAGATATGGGCAGGCAGAAAAAATCAAACACACTGTTGCGGAATGTCTGCCCTGACGATTCCCTCACACCCAGCTATGATCAGCTGTTACGGATTAAAAACAAAATCCACACCCCTAAAATAACATTAAACAGTAAAATAATTCTACTGCGCCCATAATCACATTGCTCCTTAACCCAAAACATGTAAACTGACAATGAACAAACAGACTGGACACAATCATTTCCCTAAAAAATAAAATATCTACAAAAAATATTACAGTTACACAAAATGTTGTGAATGATCTCTTGACATCTTGCCAATAATCTTTAATTTTAACTTTACCTCTGCACCATTTCTGCAATCCCTCATTTCACTGTCAGTCTCACCACACTCAGTTCCTTCACCTTCCTCTCGTCAACACTCTTACAATCACTTTCCCCCTCTAGCCCATCCACACCTTTGAACTTTACTGCACCTCTGTGCCACACTTGCACACCCCACTGTTCACATTATCTACTGCACTCTGACTAAACAAATGACTCACTTGCCAACAAAAGGCCTTTTCCGTTTCCCTTCTTATCCTCCTGGCTCACCAATTACAAAGTGCAATGTGTTTACCTTTAGAACTACTATCAAAGTCTTTACTTAGCAACTCCCCTTCACACTCAGTTCCTCGATTAACTTCACCTTTATCAGCATGATTACAATTTCCAAAGTCTCCAACAATTTCCCCAACCTCAAAATCACCATCAGCCATAAATTTACCCTCTAGAATTTTCTGTACCTCTAGCACCGCCTCTACCTTTAGGCCTACTTCCTCTACTACTGATTTACAGTCGAAAACTTCTGAAGAACCTTCTCATGGTCAGCTACCTGCACAATCTCACACTTTACCTCTTCATGAAACTCATCAACTGTATTCTCAAACTTGCTGAATTTTGCACTTAATACCTCAAATTTTCTAGCCAACCTCTCTATCTGCGCCTCAATCAGGCCTCAAATTATTGCAACTTAATACCAAGAGCCATATTCACCATTAAAAATTTAAAACAGAAAGAGGCTAGTAGAATACACAGATGTTATTGACAATGCCTTAAAAATAACATAAATTATATCCTGAACACAGGAAGTTAAAATTGTGCATATATAAGGCAGCAGACATAATTAGTACAAGGGGAAAAGTCAGCTCGTAAGATAGCTGAGAAACAACGTGCTCACAGTGACTCAATTAATGGCATTAAATCACAGCACAAGCTAAGACAAAGATTTTAATCAACATAGCAACCAGGTGGTGAAGTCCAGATGTACAGCGACCAGGTGGTGAAGCCCAGAAGTACAGCAACTGGGGCAGTGAAGCCCAGATGTACAGCAACCAGGCAGTGAAGCCCAGATGTACAGCAACCAGGCAGTGAAGTCCATATGTACAGCAACCAGGCGGTGAAGTCCATATGTACAGCAACCAGGCGGTGAAGCCCATATGTCCAGCAACCAGGCGGTGAAGCCCATATGTA
>PNEQ01063402.1:0-39638 GCA_003012365.1 Medauroidea extradentata
CGTCCTATATGCCGGCAAATACGGTATGCAGATATATTAATTTTTCAACAATAAGTAGTCAGTTGAACATGTTCGCACTCATTCTATAAATTTTTCCAAATAGGAAAATGGGTGGAAAGTTTCACTGCTACTTTACTGAAACAGATTAGAAAATAGTTCAGTCTGTAAAAAACATTAACAGTAAATGGTTTCCTGTATAGTATCTCACTTTTTCACAATACTATAATAATTTACTATACATATTAATTTCAGTATCAAAATTCTACAGCAAGAATCTTCTAAATTAACTTCGGAAAAGTATGGAGACGTAAGTTTGAATTATTACAGGATTTTTTAATGCTAATTACAGGATTTTGGGCAAGAACTTGGTGGCAGCCCTGTTCTATATTTTGGCTGCAACTTGTTAACTTAGGTCTAATAAACAGGACAGTAAATTGAGTTAGGTTACATCCTTATATATGTTTATTTTTCAAAAACATTGTTTCAGTTTAATGGATATTTGTTAGTTTTTAGGGAAATAAAGTGATAGACATTTTTGCAACAATAAAATTACTCAATTTTAAAACAAAAGAAATAAGAATTGTCATAAAAATTTGCTAAAATATACATATTATAATTTCAAGGATTTTCAAAGATTTTTGTGTTCTCT
This sequence comes from Medauroidea extradentata, assembly GCA_003012365.1. Taxonomy (NCBI): domain Eukaryota; kingdom Metazoa; phylum Arthropoda; class Insecta; order Phasmatodea; family Phasmatidae; genus Medauroidea; species Medauroidea extradentata. The sequence continues at coordinate 650 of PNEQ01063402.1, forward strand.
GTCAAGGATTTTCAGGGATTTTTGGTTGTTTTGGCAAGGATTTAAGTTCATGACCAGGTGGCAGCCCTGCCTTAATAACCTACATAAACCACCATGTACATTTTATGTAAACAAATTTTAACCCCTAAATCCACATACTAATATATTTGTGTGTGGTACAGATCTTTAATATGTTCATAAAGTGTCCCACAACATTTAAATATCGTAAAAATGCTACGTCACATGTGCAATTCGTCGCATTAGATACAGCAGCAACCACACTGCGTGGCCACGAAGATTTGGCAACCGCATGCGAAGAGCAAGGCGGTCTGCCTGATGTCGCAACACGGCACAGCCTGATGCACCACACTAGCTCTCAACCCTACACTGCCAAGGACACGTGCTGTGGGAAGAGGGAGTGTCACCACAAGAGTTGATAGATTTGTATTTAATAACACAATTTCTCGCATGTAATGCTTACTTTATCTGTGTCAACCAAACATATAAAACAACAGTGGAACAAGCACAACTACGACTTCATAGGCGTTAATATTTTGCAATTGTCTATAAATATTTTTTGCTTGTATGACGTGCATAGAAATTACAGAAAAGAATAGGATTACAAACATAAATTCAGAGAACAGTAAACATGACATTGTGTCCACAAAGCTCATCTATGAAAAGAAAACACGCTTCAGACTACTTGTGAATGTGACTTAAGACACCACGCACACTGGAAATATTTTATAGTCCTCAAACTTGATTAAAATCGGTATTTTCACGCAGTTGTTTCTCAGGTTACGTGTAATGGATTTGTACGAAATTGAGCTCTACAAGTACATTGGACTTTGCTAAAGTGACGCGTTCAATTAAATGATGGGATGACCGCTTAAAGTCCCACAGTAAAAACATTATGGCGAGAACAGTGCGCGCATGTTTACAACTTTGGCCATAGAGGCGATATCACAATACATGTGCCGGCTTGCATGACTCTTAATGCCTCATCAATTTTCACCTCACACATACAAACATACCCTTCACCAGCCGGCTAAATTGGCAACACAGCACACAGACCGAAAATAAACAATTTTACAACTTAGAATCGTACATTAGATACGTACAACTAGTCAACACCAAAGTGCCATTTATGCTGTTAATGCGTACCTCTAAGACCATGTTCACATCTAAAAATCTGATACATTGACCATTTTGTTTGAAGTGCTGCATGCGCGCATCACATCTATGGAGGATATATGTTTGTTTACTATTGACGATCGTGGTTATGTTTTACGCTATTGCTGGTAATAATTGCAAATAATTTTTGGAACTGATTTGTAAACAACGATCAGTGTTTAAATGTGTACTTTGCGCTGTTGTGATTCAAATACAATTTTTTTCTTTTTTATCTGAAATTGTATTGAGCTTTATTTTGCATCGTGGATTAACCTAAAAAGTCCCAACTTTTTTTCGTTGATTCTACCTGACGATACTCGATCCTACAATACCATGAGAATCGAAGGTATCTAGGAAACGAAGAATCAACTAGCACATTCCTAACTAAAACTAAAGGCTAGAAATAGAAGGCAAAATGGGACAAAAGTGTTCAGATTTCAATGCTATGTGAATATCTAGGATTAATTTTAAAAAATTTGTTTTTTTTTATGAGGGTTGGACAAAAGTTTGCCCTCAAGGAAAATATCTTTTAGAAAAGTGGAAATATTGAAATAAAGATAATTTTTTTTTGTAAAATATATTATGGTAATAGGCAGCAACTTACCAGAACATACTAAGGAATTTTGAATCTGACATAGTTGAAGCAAACTAGGGTAATAATATTCGTAGGCTGAGTGATGTTTTGTTTATGACAGAATATATCAGGGTTGATGTTGAGCAGCAGTCTATCTCAGTATGGTGGTAAAAGTTGATATCTGTTTGAAAGGTTTTTAAAAGTTAAATCAATAGGAGAAAAGTTGACAGGGCATGATGATATTTATGGTGATGTAGTTTAATTATGTTTATTGAGTATATGATGTTTCGTTATGCTTATTGAGTATGTATAATGTTGTCTTGTTGTTCAATTGAATGTAGATGCAGACATAAAGTGATGGAGGAGTTGTTTTGTCAAAAATACTGATGGCGCGTCTTATGAAGCCTCACGTTGATGGGCCAAAACCTCTTGACGTGGCTTCGGCTGTGAAAGCCACACGTTCCTGGTGGGGGATCGGGTAGTCTATCGGCGAGGGCGCGATGGCTAGGTGGCGGCATGCTCCACTTCCAGAATGCACTCCCAAAGCATCGACAGCCATCTTCCTCGTCGGACTCTCCCCACCTCGTAAAAGGGTATTACAGTGAGGGAAACTAGCGCTGCTCTGGAAGTTGTGCTTCCACAGTAGGTGTAGCCGAAGGTGGAAGGGAGGAAGTGGCAACAATGGGGTGCTAATACCCCGGACAGGATAGCACGGAAGTGCCGAGGTTAGGAGTTGCGTCGGATGGGGGTCCACAAGACGAGGATGGGGTTGAGACGGAAACGGGTGTTGAGGCGTGGGTGCTAAGAAAGGCTGATCCACCAGGGGACTGTAATGCCAGCCGGACAATGACGTGGCCGTTGAGTGGTGTGCCTCGTCGAACGGCGGCGGAAACCTCCCTATGAATCCAATACACCCCTGTCTCAGGATCCCTAACCGCCAGTGCCTTCTGTACCAACTTGGCGAATTCCTGTCGGGCCCTCAACTTCCTACCTGATCTCTTAGGCATAGCCTGACTGTGACTCAATTGAAGATGTGATGATAAGGTTAGCTGATTGTTGGAAACTGGTATCCCGTAGAATCGCCTATTGTGGCATGAAAAGCCTAAATGCAGCGGCAATATTGTTGGAGCTGGGCAGACAGACTTGTAGAGGAGTGCTAGAAGTGCGCGCCTCAGCACGTCCCTAAGCCTTTTCACCTCTCCCAGTCAAGACAAGACCAGACACCGCTCGGAAAGAGCACAGTGTAGTCGTGCTACCTCCAGAGGGCGTAATGTAGAAAACTCTGGAAGGTGCGCAGCTTACGCCTCCTCCCAATCGTAGGATGATTATGACGACCCTATATCAAACTCCCGTTGCGATCCTATGGGATGTAGGGGTCACAGGTGTCTTGCATGCGGATGGGTTTGTTAACAATGGAAAGTATGGCGAGTGATGAAAAGAAAAGAAAGGAATGATGTGCTGTGTTGTTTATTGGCATATGCCAACAGTGAAACTGAATAACCCTGTGCCTAAAACGCCTGAAGGGTGTGTAGGAAGGAACCGAAGAGCACTAGCTTCCGTGGGGAGAGTCTTTAATGCAGGTGACGACGCCTCCGAAAGAAGCTCTTGGTTGATGAAGCTGGACAGCTGGCGTAGAAGGCTTTCATGGTCATGATGGGAGCTTCTGGAAGGGATCCAGCGGTCGCTGGTCTTCCTGGCCTGGAGCTGTAGCTTGTTGTAACGATGAGGGTAGAGGAATCTACCGCAGCTGAACCTTTCAGTGATAGCAGTGGTACTGCTCAGAGAGAGTAGCAAACAGGTCCCTACTCGGGACGAACTGCTCTTTAGGGGCTTGTGCTCCCTCTTTTATACCCTTCTCATGGCGGTCTGTGGTGATTGGCCGGTCGCTCGCCTAATGAAGAGATGGCTCTGGCACGAGGGGATGGTCCTTCCCTCCTCTGTGGTCTCTGTGCTGCAGGTGGCGTGTCTACAGGCAGCCAAACGTCTCGTAGAAAAATACGTTAGAATATCCTTGCCCAGGGTTTTTGTGAACGAAGGATAACTAAGGAAGGGTTAGGTAGGCTTTATATGTAATATTTGGTGTCAGGTTAGAGTGCACTGACGTGTGCGGGAGTAATAAGGGTAGAAAGGATTGACAATAGATGCAGGAATATGGAACGGGCAGGATGAGGCGACGGCTTCACAGCTCAATACGCTGCGAGCATGCGTCAATACTATATTTTTTAAAAAAATAAAAAAATACTAGTTATGCTATTGTTCAATGATTCTGAAAAGTTAACTGTGTTATAGTTTTATGGGAACAACTTTTTTTTTCACACCTGTCCTAAATATTTGACTACATTAATTTACAACAGTGTTAGTGAATAATTGGTAATATTTCTTAGAGAAACATAGTTGTGTTACAAGAATACTTGGTACCATGTTACCGTGTTTACACATTTATGTATTTTTTGTTCACAGAAACATTGTTCATGGTTTAAAATGCTGCAACTGTGTTTTTTGTCAATACCATTTTCATGCACTAACTACAGCGAAATAATCTTGGAAATTTTTCCAAGTAGTTGGGAGGGAAGGGGGGTGTGTTATGTGGTACTGCAAGGTTAGTTTTACTTTGAATTTTGTTATGGAAGTTAGATTTAGACAATTTTGGAATTCACGTGTAATTTGGTAGTATTTTAGTAAAATAATATTTTTCAGTCGTCTTGGTTTTGGAAAGAAAATGGAGAAAAATGCAGTCACGAGTAATAGTAGTTCAGAAAAGTCTTCCAGTAAGGTTTAGGGGCTTTTCGTGGTTACTACACAGTATTTTTCAATTAGGTTTTAGAGGGGTTAGTGATACTGTAATCATATGACATTACCACAGCCAATGGGAAACCAGCATGTGATTTCGTGTGTGACCCCTTCTAAAGAGTTTTACCTCTTCTGGCATGTTTTATATTTAAACAAGACGACGACTTGGACGGTTGTTTAGCAAGGCTGTAGTCCAATTTTGTGATGAAACAGTATCAGGAGTGGCAACCAACGTGTACAGGCATTTTCTGGGGGAGAGAGGGTAAATCAAGTTTTCCAGTTATTGTTGATACAAAATTAACCTGGTAAGTTATCATCATGTGCTTTGCTTTAAAAAAACTTCAATAACAAAAATTATAGTTTGAGTTTTTTCGAAAGGGGAAAAATACATGCCTTGAGTTGTCTCTTAAAATAAGTACCCAACATTATTTCAATTTGCCTCTGTAGATTTGAGGAGATTGACTTAAGTGTGAAAAATCTTTGTTTGAAACAGATTAAGGCATATACGACATAAAAAGAGAGTACATACAACCAATAACCAATATTTTTTACATGATTGCTGTTTACACTCAATTATTGCACACAAGTACAGCTGCAGCCGGGCAGCCAGTAACACACACACTCATACAGCCCCCCCCCCCCCCCCCCCCCCCCCCCCCCCACACACACACACACACGTGCACACATGCACACATGCAAACACGCACACGCACACACGCACGCACACACACACACACACAGATATATAAACTCTTGTTTAGTCTGAGTCATGTCACTTCTCAGAAGTAATGCATTCGGTTAACAGGCTTGTGATTATTCAACCATGCATATTGTAACTGCAAGGGTTGTATTAATTGTTTAAGGTATTTGAAACTTTTAGATCTTATTTTGATACACAATTAATTTAAATTATATCCTTAGCAAATCTCATAATAAGTTACTTGCAGAAAACTTAGTACAGTAGTTCAGTAATAAAATAAATAAAATACTTACACTTCAGTAAGTAGTAAATTATACTAAATAGTTAATAATGATTTGGCGGGAAGATGCCGCTAGGATTATTAATTAAATAATAATAATAATAATAATAATAATAATAATAATAATAATAATAATAATAATAATAATGTTTCGTCGATGAAACGTTTGTAGTTAGTTACCGACTAGCAAACCTGTTGCCGGCCGCCATGTTGAACCGAGACTGTATTTTTTTTTTTTTTTTTTTTTTTTTAGCACACACAAGTTGGCGCCAAATTCAAACTGTTATTGCGTCCCAACAGTATTATCACTACACTACACTATATACACCCCAAACATTCCCGCCCCACTAAAATGCACATTTTAACTGTCTTCTGGTATAGGCAAGGGGCAGAGTTTGACCACTGGACGCAGGAAGGTTCCTGACTGTGTTTTCACTTGGGGTACTCTAACCATGTTGTCCAAAACAGGGAATACCTTCACCACGCGACCCAGCTTCCAACACAAAGGAGGCATGTTCGGGTCCTTCACAATAACGAGGGTACCAACAGTCATGTTTACTTGTGCAGCTGAGGATTTAGGGCGTTGTTGGAGTTGATGGAGGTAGTCATGATACCATCGTTTCCAGGCTTGATGAGCACGTTGGATAAGTTGCCACCAGGACAGTCTCTTGATGGGTAGTGAAGTCAAATCACGTTCTGGAAGCATACCTGGAGGGCCTAACACCAGGAAGTGACTAGGTGTTAGAGCATACAAGTCATTGGGATCACTGCTCACTGCGCAGAGAGGTCGAGAGTTGAGAGTCACCTCCACTTGGGTCAATAATGTCTACATTTCCTCATACGTTAGCACTTGAGAGCCCACACATTTTGTAAGGAGTGATTTGACTGCCTTGACACCTGCTTCCCATAAACCTCCAAAATGTGGGGCTGCAGGGGGATTGAAGTGCCAAATCACATTATGCTCTACAAGTGCAGTAGCAAAACAGTAATTTGTGTCCGTTTGAGACAAAAAGGCTTGTAGTTGTGTCAAGTGTCTGTTAACACCAACAAAATTGGTCCCGTAGTCACTGAAAATGCCTGAGCAGCGACCACGGCGAGCTATAAATCGGCGGAAGGCGGCCAGAAATGCTTCCGTAGTGAGATCAGAGACTAGCTCCAAGTGAATCGCCTTGGTGGCGAAGCACACAAACACACACAAGTAAGCACTCTGAGTGCGAGCCTTCCTCAGACGGCTCAATGTAATGCTGAATGGTCCTGCATAGCCAACCCCAGACTTTAACAATGGTTTAACCCGTCTGACACAGCCCGATGGTAAATTACCCATGGGTGGCGCTAGTGCAGTAGGATGAGTATGAAAACATATTATACACTGATGTAGTCTTTGCTGAATAACACTCCGAACACCTAGAATCCAGAAGTCTTGTTGAAGGACTGATCTCACAGTTGTAGGTCCACAGTGCATCAGATGGAGATGAAAATGACCTATCAGAAAGTGGGTAAGCGCGGTGGTGTTTTGGGAGCACTATTGGATGTTCTTGACAGTAAGGCAGGTCTGACAGTTGCAAACGGCCACCCACACGAAGGATGCCCTCTGGATCAATAAATGGGGCTAGCTTAGATAGAGTACCCATATAGTGTTGGGTTGTCTTCAGCAGACGAAGATCTGTAGCTAACGACTCTGCCTGAACTATCCTGACCCAATACATGAAGGCAGTTTGCAGCTCGCTAACTGTTGGCAACCCTATGGAGCAGGTTTCTTGCAGAGTTTTTGTATGAATCGCAGTCTATAAGCAGTAAAGCGCTGAATCTTCCTGAGCGAGGAAAATTTATGCAGCAAAGTGACATCTGCAGGATGTGCAACTGTTACCAGAGTGAAGTTACGTTTTTCTGCTTATACAGCATCAGGATGGGTTTTATTCAGTGGGGTTGGTGGCCAGAGCTCTTGTGCTTCCGCCAACCACATTGGGCCAGTCCACTAGAGAGGGTGATCAGTAACTTCACTGGGGAACAAACCACGTGAAGCACAGTCTTCAGGGTTATTGTCAGTCGGCACGTGACGCCCACATTCCAATGGCACAAGATCTTGGATCTCACTGACTCGGTTGGCAACGAATGTCTTCCAATTTTGAGGTGAGGATCTGACCCAATGTAGCACTATCGTTCAATCAGTCCCGGCAAAAAGCTCAGTGATGTTGATCTTGGAATGGTAACTTGTACATACCCTATGCATTATGCAGAGCACAGCACAACTCTAAACAAGGTAAAGAAACACTTTTCACTGGAGCAACCTTTGATTTGACCAGAATCAGGTGAACGGTTGGAGGCCTACCTGTTGAGGTGATGCGGATTTAGACAGCAGCAGCATAACCTCACTCAGAACTGTCTGAGCTGTCTTCCATGAAGTTAAATGGTAGCTTTATCATGATAAACTGGAACAATCCTGGGGATGGCAATATCTGCAAATGGCAGGAAGCTCATGCCTGAAGCGATACCATGTCTCCAAAACGTCAGGTGGTGGGGAATCATCCCAGTTGACGCATCGTATCCAGAGATGCTGAATGAGGCATTTCGCCAGCATCACAATCGGAGAGAGCCAACCTGGCAGATCAAAGATTTGTGCCAGATCTGACAAAATTGTTAATTTGGTAACCGAGCAGGTAGTAAGTTGTACCTTATACGAAAACGTTTCCAACTCCGCATGCCTCTGTAATCCTAAAATTTTAACAGTGAGAAGGTCACTGGTGCTGTCAAGATTGTGAGCCCTACTGTCTTGTACAAGTTCAGGTGAAAGCCATGAAAGTACAGAAGGCTCAGTACTTGCAAACTTTCTCAAGTGGAAGCCACCCAACTTCAACAATTCTATTAAATCCCTTTGCAAAGTGACAGCCTTGTCAATACTAGATGCTCCTGAGACTACATTGTTCACGTATCAGACAACAACACTGATGATGCCTCAGGGTAGCGATCTCTTTCATTTGCAGCGAGCTCATAAGTGTCCTGATAGCAAGATATGGAACTGATGAAACACCATACATTGACTGTGTTCAACTGGTAATCACAGACAGGATCGTGGTCTGACGGCCTCCACAGAATCCGCTGATAATCACGGTGGTTGTCTTTAATCTCAATCTGACGGTACATCTGTTGAATGTCAGTGGTGAATGCCACTGCATGACAGCGGAAGGGTAAAAGTAGTCTATGATATCTTTCTGTAATTTTGGGTCAGTCATCAGTCTCTCATTTAACGATATTCCATTGCTGTCTTGGGCAGAGGCATTGAAGACAACCCGAAGCAGAGTGGTGTTTCTATCAGGCTTTAGCACCCCATGGTGAGGTAAATAAAATGCAGGTGCATTCAACCTTTCACATAGCACTAGGGACATGTATCCTTGCTGCAAATAATCAGTCATGAATGAGGAATACAGTTCTTTCAGCTGAGGGTTGCTTTCTAATTTGCGCTCTATGTCAGGCTTGTACACCAGATTCCCCAAAATGTGACAGAGGCCCTGCATTAAATGGCAATGCAACACTGTATCAATCTGTGTGATCTCTAATACATGTACTAACAAACAAGGATTCGCACTGCAAGTTCTCTGGACTGGTTTTGGTTGGCACTTCAATTTCTTCAATTTCCCAGAGTTTTCTGACTGTCATTCAAGGAAGGTGCATGTGATAGTAAAGATACACAACTTGACACTGCAGCAGAGGGCACCTTTCCCATGAGCACCCAGCCAAATACGGTGTCAATGGCCGCAGGCGAGTTGCAGTCTTTCGTTAGCGTACGCCCACACAGCAGGTATGGAAACAAGTCCGCACCAATCAGCATGCCTACTGGTCCTGGAATGAAGAAATGTGAGTCAGCTAGTTGCAAGTGAGTTATGTGGCTCCACATATGACTATCAAGGGAGGTAGTAGAAAGAGAGAGGGTTGGTTATCTTTGGCAAGACAAATGCCTCCACAGGTAGACGTGAGTTGTCCTTACCCATCGGTGTCGTGACACAGTCAACAACCCCTTTAGCAACATAGACTGGTGATTGAGACAGTCCATTGACAGGCAGTGATGTATTACGACGAACTAGGCCCAGTCTCTTCACGCAGTCTTCCGTCATAAAGCTAGACTGGCTGGCTGAATCGAGAAGAGCGCAGACAGCACGGCAGCTGCCATCGGCACCAGGGACACCAACCACAGCTGTTGACAACACGGTGGACGGAGCGACACTCTCAGGGGATGATAGAAGGGTGTGCGAGGCTGGTGATTCTGAGGGTGTTGTCTCCAGGGCTACCTCACTAGTGCTTGTCGCTGGTTTCTCCCACGAGAAATGAAGTAAGGTATGATGGCGTGCACCACAAGCACGACAACATGTCTGAGAAGAACACTACTTAGACTGGTGTGAACTGCGTAAACAGTTTAGGCACAAGTGTTTAGTTTTCACTATTTGATAACGATCCTGGGCCGACACGTTGAAGAATGTGGGGCACCTAAATACATCATGATCAATGTTGCACATGGCACACCGTGCAACGTTGTATCTACATTTCCAACAAATGATGAAGGATGAGTTGAACGACTGGCAGGTTTTGAAGGCACCGACCTTGTTTTAGTGGGAACCTTTGTTGGTGCGTTCACCGATATTGATGTGGTTGACCAATGGTAGCCCTCCAAAAACGTCAGAAATTGGTTGAGAGTAGGCATGTCAACTTCTGATTCGGTGACCTTAAGCTCCCAATGATGTCGCAGTTGGGCATCCGATTTCCCTTCTACAATGTGAAGCAATAAGGGGTCCCACTTTTTGATGTTTACGTCCAACACATCAAGAGCTGCAACATGTTCGTTCAAGGTGGACAGTAATGTAGCAATTGACATCGGCGAATCGAGGGGGATACATTCGTAACTTTGACTATGGCTTCTATATGTATTGAAACCACTAGCCTCTTATTGTTGAATCTTTTACCTAACAAGTCCCATGAAACAGCATAGTTTTGATCAGAGAGAGGCAATGATTGAACCACTGACAGTGCCTCAAATGACAAAGAGGCCTTTAAATAAGACAAACATTTACATATGTGAGGTTAAGGTTGTCACCAACTAACGCAGCGAATAAGTTTGAAAAACTGATCTAGTCAATAGGAATGCCGTCAAATTGAGAAAGATTGATGATAGGTAAGCGTGGAGTAGTGGTCGACGTTCCTAGTGATTTACCCTGGGAGGCTGAAACCTTCAAATCTTTCTCCAATGCATCCTGAACAGCAAACACTTCGAAATACACGTTATCAAACGTGTTGAGGCGCGTGAGATGCTGCGCTGTTTCGAAGGTTTGATGCTTCTTGTGAGCAAGAGCATACTTCAAGTGATCCACCTCATAACCTTGACGCACTTGATTTAAATCATAACATGTAGCTATGAACACTGATTTCTTCGTTATGTCGGTTACCGCAAATTTTGCCAAGTCTGTGGCACGGAGCAAACAATTTTCCGCGCGCTCGAGACGTAGCGCAAGCGCATCAACTGAGTCCGCTATAATACCGGTTGGTATGGCTGTGCTATTTCAAAACAAAAACCCTCGAAAGGCAATTCATCCGCCCGTCGCGTCATAATCAACGAACAATGGCCACGAAACGAAGGAAGGAAAATAATGTTTATAATGCTAACTAATAACTTATGCTCAGCAGTTTTTCATATTCCACACGTGATAGGTTTACAAGCACGAAATTACGTACTGCGAGTTAGCGCACGGGCGTGATGGTATGGCGAAGCGTGGTTTAAAACGTGATGTAGAATACTGGAACAAACACACACGAAAGTTATTGAAGCGAAAGGCTTTCGTTTCGTAGTTGATCCGGACCGGAAGACCAAATGTTTCGTCGATGAAACGTTTGTAGTTAGTTACCGACTAGTGAACCTGTTGCCGGCCGCTATGTTGAACCGAGACTGTCTTTTTTTTAGCACACACCAGTTGGCACCAAATTCAAACTGTTATTGCGTCCCAACAGTATTATCACTATAATACACTATATACATCCCAAACAAATACAATACGGTGCACAAGTACTTACAGAGTAGTACTTGTTGATAGAACACACACAAGAAAGGACGAAAACATTTTCCGCGGAAGCTTGCAATGTTTCGCCGGCCGGCTATTATTATGTAATTTATACTAAATAGTTAATATTTAAGAGCCCTATGTGCCTGGCGCATGAACAACAATGCAGTATGTCACGTTTCTCTTCTACGCAAAACAGCTAAACTTATTCAATAGGCTACGTTTATCTACGAAAAGAACACACAGTTGAAACAACACCTCTATAATTTTAAAATTTCAACACGCTCATCAGAAACATGATTTTTGAGTCCCACAAAATTACTAAAAACAACTTCTTTAGACTGCTATTAACACAAAAATGTAATCTGAATACATAAAACACAAGACCACAAGCATGCATTGGATTAAGTTTACCACAAATCTAATTGTAGGCTCAATGCTTACAGTCACCCAGGAAAAGGAGTAAAATGAAAACACTGCGCGCCAGTTTGGTGTGCTGTGAATAAAAGCAAAGTGGTTACCAATAAGTGTGGCCGACTAAGACTTATTGCCTCACTATCTCTGCACATCAAATAACAGGCAGTACATGGGCCCTTCAAATACAATAACAGCTTTAACCAACTGTGTTACAGTCTTATAATGAGTGTAGTATAGTTACCTGCAGTGGTCGCGGGGAAGGGTTATAGATGTGTATGAGTGGACTATAGGTGGAGTTGAGTGGCAGCCGTACGCCCACGAGTGGCCGTAGTCTGTACGGGCTGCCAACGCTGGCCCCACGCACCTGCGCACACAACAAGCTTCCTTTAACATGCTGCCTAGAAGACAACACACACACTGAAGAACTCGATAACAAGGATGAGTATGCACAACCAACATAGAATGAAGTACATCACCAACTGTAAAAAGATAAAAGGAAACTTTGGGACTGGAGGGATCTCCTTCTACATTTGTATAATAGTAAATATAGGGTGCCATGGCCTCCAACTCAGCGCACTAATGCCTTAGGAACTCTTTTAATTATAACATCCTCTACAGGCTGCACAGAGGCAGCAGTTAAAATTATACAACTCCTAGTAGTAAGTATTTAAAACATAAAATTCCATATTGTACAAAAAAACATTGATATGAAAAATTACACAAAACACTAAGGCCATCACTGGCAGAGTGATACAAATTGGCCACCGCCGCAAACTTTGTGACGGGCAATTCCTAGAACTCGAGGCCCTTTATCCAGCCTCACGTGCTGATCAGGCGCCAGCCTGTCGCACGTCTGGGTCATTAGCAAAGACCAAACTTATATGAAAACTAAAAATGTTAAATAAGCCTTAAGACTCTTAAATTACATCAAAAAGTTATTTAAATAAAATTCATGAAATACTAAACTCTACGACACAAAACTGACTAATTAAAATTATTAAAAAATATTAATCATGAAAATTAAGCAAATATTAGCCCTAAGTAGCCCACCGCAATAATTACTGTTTAGTTAGTTACAGAGTTAAAACTGAGATGGAACAAATGATTTTATTTAAAATTATAGCTTCTTGCAGGACTAAAGTTCATCCAAGTATCTTGATTTTAGAGATTACTGTAGCCAAATAAATAAAAAAAAAACAAAAGAGAACAATTAATTAGTATTTAATTAATGTGACGCATTCTCAGTGAACAAACGCTGCACTTGCACTCAGCAAGCCGGCAGGCTCACCACTTTGACTGGGCAACTATGAAATGTGGAGCTTCACTTCGTATTGCACACAATAAATTTACCAAATTAAGTGAAAGTAAATGGTAGCTGCCTTCGTAGTTGGGGGCTGGCATTGTGGTCGTTGTTAGACTTACACTGGGGTCAGGCAAACAACATCTATAATGAAAAGAGAAAAAACATATGGCTGACGAGGCCAGTTACTCTACAGTACAAAAAAGTGCCTCATTTGAAGTAAATTTCACTTAACATCGTCATTCTAAGAACCTAACCACAACATTAAACTGTAACATACTGTACAAAAACAGACTCAATATAGTGTTTGAAAACTCTACTTATTCCACTTAAAGTTTTACTTTACATTATCCTAGTTTATACGTCAGCATAGTTAAGTTCAGGTAATTAGAAATTTGTCTAGGAAAACTATAAGTATTTTTTTGAAAAACTTTATGCTGCAATTAAGAAAAAAGTTTTTTTGCAGAGTACTAAGGAACTGCAGTTTCATTATCACTTACTTATATTAATTTGGAAATATTTTGAGGTTCTCTGTAATAAAACCAATTTCATTATAGAGCACAGTGCCCTTTAAAACGACATGAATAATTTCCTTTTCAAATCACAAATGTTCTGCGGCACTGTTACTGTTTATACACAGATATTACAGCGGAATCCCTTTTAAACACTTCTCAACACCCAGGGAAAATTATTACAAAATGCAAGAAATTGTAAAACAAGGGTTACTGCTAGTAAGAGCAAAAATATGACCAGAAAAATTTGGCACAAAATGTAGGAAAGTGTAAACACTGAGAACAACTTTTACACAGCATTTAACACTTCTTTCCCTTAAAAAGGAGAAAGATGTTCAAGAAATAAACTCTTTAATTGAATTTTTTAAGGGTTTTTTACTGTTTAGTAACTTCACATCAACAGGAATTTGACACAATCACAAAACCAACTGGAAGACACTATTTCCTGTACACTTTTAAAAACAATTAACAACATTTTAACTTTAAATATAGTGTAAAGCAAATTAAAAAAAAAAAAAAATCTTTTCAATTAAAGGAATTCTTGAAGACATTGCACATTTATGGTAGATTTTTTTATGTAAAACCACACTTTCTTTACCTTCATTCTGTGTTGAATGTTCGGCTACTTTTGTTTTTATTTAATTATAACAGTTGAAATACAAATACAAGCAGCCCCCTCAAGGAATTGTCATAAAACTTCTCTATCATGTACTTGTACTGGCACAGACAGCAAAAGGCTTTCTTGCATAGAGGGAACAACTTCATTAGTTACCTTGGCTCATGTCTTTGGTTTCTTTACTCATGCAGTGTTCATCATAGTCGCTAAACCGGCAGCCAAGGGAAACACATAATAGACGTTTCTCAAAAGTTTAAACCAATTTCAACCCACAATGACAACTTCATGTAAAAATTTACCACTTTTCTCGTGAGCTCAATGTCCAGTCCTATCGTAATACTTGAATTGAAACCACCTGATAGTTAGACGACTTCATTTCGTAATCTTAGTCTAATTATACGCCTAGTCCTCGTATAAAAGGTTATCAAATTAATATTTTTTTTTTTTAGTTTGTAAAAATTATGTCAGCACCGACTAAAATAAAAAAGAAGTAACTTGAGTGATTTCAATTCCAGCGGAAATGCCTTCAAATAATCAAAATGCAATTCCGATTTGGAATTGTGGAAATGACAACATAAATTTAAGTTTGAACTCAAACTGAAATGAATTGATCTGTATAGTAGTGATGGGTAGTTCGTAAACTACCAGTTCATTTTGAACTGCTCCAAGAACTATGTAGTTCAGGCGAGAAAGAACTGTTCTTGCGACTGGCTGGAAGACAGCCTGCACCTTCACTTATTCAATCCCCTCCGTTTACTGCAGCTATGCTGTATAGCGTGATCATCCGCGCATGCGCGTTCAGTCTCCCCTCTCCGCCCCTGGTTCGAGCTAGTACTCTCCTATTATTTTCTCCAGCCATACCCCCTTACGCTGGATCAGTGGAGGAGAGGGTGACTGAAAGATGAGAACAAGAAAATGTATCGCGTCTTTGGTATCGCGAACTGCATCGGTACTCCAACTACATCGTTCGAGGCAGGTCTGCGAACTATATCGTTCGAGGCAGGTCCGCGAACTATATCGTTCGAGGACAGAGACAGTTCGATGTTATTTTCGTTTCGTGCCTTTCTGTCCCGTGACCTGTCGTTTGAAAATAACGAAGCCCTATTTGTTATATAGCTAACAACATTTTCATTTTTCACTACAATGTAACAATAATAATAACCATAGCTAAATTAGCATTAAAAGCATTAGATTATATGGCGAAAAGTACGTGAAGAAAATACAAAGTTTAAAAAGTAGCTAATGCATGAAATTCTAAAATACAGTTACAAAAACATACATTACTTACCAAATAAGAGAGAAAATCACCGCTTCTGTTCTTATTGGTGGCAATGCACTACACAAGTTTTCGTGTACACATGAAAATAGGCACAGTAACTTAATGTAACTTCTTTAAAAAAAATCACACGTTAATAAATATTTAAAAATATAATTGCACTTAAAGGTATGTTTTGAAACAACTTTCATGTATATTTCATGTTGCTGTGAAGAAATACGAGTTGAGAAGTTTTGGAAGCTGACAACCTATTTCTTTTTTTACGGTGAGTGTTTGCTAAGATTGGAATAATAGTATAACTTAAAATATGTTTAAAGAAAAACGACTTGCTGCCCACCTATATTTCGTTACTGGTACTGGGCCAGTTATTTTCTGAGTCGTGTTGTAACAATATTATGCTGCCGTGCATAACATGGTTTGTTATTTAGTAAAAGTTAATTATGTTATAGGTTGTACACAGTTGTTTTGCCACACCAATGTATGAACGACGCACATATACGTGTTCAGTGATAAAATGAGCACTTTTGAAACCCTATAGTTACGTACTTTTTTTGTTTTAGAGATTATTTATAGCTTCCTGTCACTTTTAAACTTACATTTTATTAACAATCAGTGTTCGTAGACTACACTATATTAAACAATTAACTTCTGAAGTCACAATATATAATAATTTTTAAATATTATCGTAGAGAAGATGGTCTTCAGAAGTTCTCAATTTGTTACAAACCGCGTATACATATGTACGGTTTTAGGGATTATATTGATTATATTAACTACGAAGAGTCTAGAAATATAAGTAATTTTTTTAGAACATAATATAGGCAATTAATGATTGAGGGGGGAAAACGCGATGACATGTATCGTGACGGCGAACTTCCTAGGTACTAAAATCTATAGATCGGTCGAACTATATAGTTCGAGGAATGAAGCAGTTCGCGTCTTTTGTCGAACTATCTAGTTCGAGGAACGAAGTACAGTTCGCGTCTGTCGTCGAACTATATAGTTCACGGAGCGAAGCAGTTCGCGTCTGTCGTCGAACTATATAGTTCGCGGAACGAAGCAGTTCGCGTCTGTCGTCGAACTATATATTTCGCGGAATGAAGCAGTTCGCGTCTGTCGTCGAACTATATATTTCGTGGAACGAAGCAGTTCGCGTCGTTCGTTTTCTTTTCCACACTTCCGCAGTTCCGCGACTTGTCAACTGAACATATCAAACTTCCTTTTTTTTAGTTTGATGTTTTTAATATAAATAAAACAAATAGTACCTTATATATATTTTTTAGATAAATGACACGCCACCACCTATATTTTGAAGTTGTGTTAGAACAGAATAGATATCGGCAATCCATAACGGCACAATAAAGGTTATAGTTCGAAACAAATGCCGTATAACAATTATGACAAAAGCATTAAAAACCATTAAATACACGTCTGAACGTTGCACGTGTGATAGACAACATATGTACAAATCCCTATCTAGACTCGAACTTTTTCAGATGGTGAACTATATAGTTCAAATGAACTGCATCCAAAGAACAGTTCATTTGTATGAATTGTTCTGAACGACCTAGGTCTGCCAAACGAACTACATTTCCCATCACTACTGTATGGTTTTCAATGCAAAGAGTACGCATTTCTATGTTTTAGATGAATTGTGGATTAAATTTTTGGGGACGACTGTACAAGTTTAGATCCAGACTTGAAATGTAATTTAATAACATTTCTTGATTTCACTATATAGTAACAACTTTTACCCATTTTAAGTTCAGCTATACCAAGAAATAAATTACTTTCAGATACTTCACTTTCATATCCAGTTTGATTTCAGAGCTGGTCTCTTGTCTTAACATAAGTTTAATTTAACGTTTGCTAGTTAGCTTTAAGAATTCTATATAAGGAACATTTAACATTACTTGCAAATTTAGGAGTTTCCCAACTCACAAACATTTTGCATAGCAGTTGAGTGAGTCAGAAGGAGATAACAATATGTGATTAAGTGCAATATGGAAATACTTTACCAGCATTCATAAAAATGTGATCTGCCAAACGGTTTTTATTTTATAGTATATTTTATTCTGTTACCATATGTTTGTCCATTAAGGACAATATAGAGAAGACAGTTAGTTCAGTTCTGACCACACCTCACCTGGTACCTGAAACTGCCTTCCGAAGTATGTATGTAGAGACTGCTCTCTATCGCCCCTTCCTCTCGGCCCAGGAACACCACATTGAAGGTCGTATTGCTTAATGGGGACAGTACCTGCAACATGTATCACTGCAGTGTAGAGTGTGCATTACACATCTGTCGACAAGAATAATAACAGAAAAGTATCCACTCACTCACCTTATCGTCAAAGAAGGAACTGTGGAAGTGTACCGTGCTGCCCGATATTGATGACATGTGTATCGTTTTGTTAACGTCAATGTTGAATAATGTTACTTTCTCATGGTGTGGCATTCCTAGGTGCCTGCAAATATTAACACATACAAAGATAACAATAGCTATCAACAAGTATGTTCAATAATATTCTGCTTAGTTACCACAAAGCTAATGTTTTTACGCTTTACATAAACTTCAATTAACTATCCGAGCAAACTCTGAAGTTTAAAATATGAAAAAACACTTTTACATACTGGTAGATAGAATTTTATAAAAAACTGTTTACATTAGAATGAAAAACATAGCTGTCAATTCTCTTAACCTGTGATGCCTGGTATGTGAGGATATGCCCTGACAATTACTCAAGCTAACTAATTATTCATTAACAATTTGCACACTTGGTGTAAAGATTGACACCACATTACTCTCATAAAATACAACCCTTGTAGTACAACCCCCCGCATACTTCTCTACAGTGGTTGAGATTGAGGGCGTGGCTGGAACAATGAAGATACTGTGCTTCTGGATAAGATTTTCATATTGTGGCTGCACATCCTTTAAATTGCCCACTCATCGCTGCAGCGCCATCACAACCTTGTCCTTTCAAGAAATTGAGATTTCTGAAGCACTGAATAAAATACAAATTTCTAGTGATTCAGAAGGGGCAAGCAAGTAATTTTTGCTATATTCTGCTCTTTACAGCAGCCAGTTTTTAATTTCACTTGTGACATTTTTGACTTAGCCTAAAGGTTGTTTACATACCTTCAGTCAAAGAAGTGTGACCTTGCATATTCAACCAGACATGCTGAATCACTTCAGAAAGAGATTCAGCAAATGTGAGACGATAACGCAGAAACTTTCAGAACCCTTTACTCTGATGTCAGTGTTTTAGCAGAAGCTAAGGGAATGGCAATTGAGATGACCCGTGTAACAGGCAGGCAAACAAAACATCCAAAATACAACACAAGCAATTGTGAAGAATATTATAGCTGCAGTCTATTAGTGCCATTCTTGAACTTCTTCATTCAAGAAATAACAGGTACACTGAAGGAGCCGAGTGTTTTACTTCCTGATCAATGTACCAAACGTACAGAATCATGTTCTGAAACGATGGTCTGACGACATTCCTATTTCCGCAAAGTTTGCAGGTGAACTTCAAATGTGGAAAAGAATATGGCTTAACAACATGAGCAGCCATCTTCCACATGACTTCATTTCTTCCCTCAATGAGGGCAAAGACATTATTTTCTCCACAACCCATTCCATTATAAAATTAGCTGCAACTTTACTTATAACTACTGCAACTGCTGGAACATCTTCCACAACACTTCGAAGACTGAAATGCTACCTCAGGAATTCAATGTCTCAAAACAGGCTTAATGGCATGGCAATATTGTCTGTCCATAAAGAAGTGAATGTAAACCCTGTGGTAGTCATTAATGTTTTGGCTATAAAACCACATAGATTGGACTTCATCCTGTAATATAGTGTGGCCCACAATAACTTCATAATGTACTTTAAAGTGTGTAGAACGATATTCTTATTCATTTCATTAAGTAAAACTATAAGTGTATCCAATGTTTTGAGTCATCAATTCTGTTCTAATATGTGTTGAATTGTTTTAATACTTGTTAATATAAAGCAGGATATATTTCACTACCATGCTCCGCAAAATAGGAGGAATTTCATGAGCATTTTGTAGGTTTCTTTTGTTCGCCTTCACTGTATATATTAAGTGTTCACCTATTTGTCCAAAAACTATTGTAGTTAAAAACATGTATAATAACAAGTTTCTTTCAAATACAATATAACATAACAACTTTGCAACCCCTTTTGAAGAGGTTTAAAGCATATATTTGATTTCACCACTAAACAGTGGTTCTATATCAATAGCGCACTGACTTTTAATAAATGTATAAATGAAAAAATAAAACACCAGAATAAATTTTGTTCTGTCCATTTCTTCAAATATTATATAAATGTTTGTCAACTAACCTGAAAACAGCTTTAGGGCAGATTGCTGCCTGAAAATGAGTTTAAAAAAGATTTTTTTTATTTATCGCTAGACTCAATTATAGCTTTAAAAAAATATTAATGATCAGCAGTGCTATATTCACAGTTTAGGTACAAAAACTGCTTAAACTGCATCATTTTGCACATTGAAACCAAAATATTTCCAAAGGAGGACCCCCCATGCATAAATCCTGGCTACATCCGTGATTAAGGATGTCGCCTACCTTGTAACCTAGGTATGACCAAAGGCAGGCACTTGCATGTTAAGTTGTATTGAGTAGAAGAGTATTTCAGCGGGAATTAAAATGTAGAACATTTGAGTTGGGGTTTTTGGGTGCTCTTTTAGTCGTGAAAATGTTTGTTCATCCCACATTGCTATGGGGTCTATTTAAGATTTTCTTCAATATCTTGAATACTGTGAGAAAATAAACAACATGTATAAACTCCAAAGAGCTGTAATAGTTTAGTTTTTAAAAATTATACGTGAACATTAATTATAAATATTAATATGACGACATAGGACATAGGCTACAGGCAACTTAATCTGGCCACTGTTCAACACTACTGAAGACAGCAAATGGGAGACTTGTAACAAAATTTACCTCTCTTTTTACTTAACCTATTTGTTTAGCAATAGTAACTTTTAACACTTAAGTTAAATGCAAATAACAAATGTTAAGAATGTTTTTATTTTAATGTATAACATTTTAAAATATCCAACTAACATTCATGTAAATAGTATTGCCACTATTCATCTGAGCATTGATATTTAGGAAAGGAACAGAGAGCATAACAATAATTTGCACATTGTTGAACTCATAGGAAGTTGAAAAAAAATTACAAATTAGAATATGCATTTTGCATTCTCAAAGATTTAATTTGTTTACTAAATATATAAATGTGTAAGAGTTATGAATAACTCGTAGTTAAGGCCCCTGCCTTACTGAGTGCAGTCACTGTTGCCCTAGTACTACACCCATCTGAGTGACTCTGACCAGAGACTAGGGCTGTTCAATATTTACATAATTATCTACATTAGGATTGAAAAATGTAACCAATATGTAAAATTTTAAATATCAATATATCTGTGTTACAGTATTATTGAAATACGGACACATCAATATTGACAATGAACTGAAAAATACTGAGGTATTTAAATATAACTGTCAATATATCAATACCTATCAATATTGAAACTAACAAGTGTAAGCAACATATACAGCAAAACCTGTCCAAAATGGACCCTCCATAAAACGAAAACCTGTACAAACGGAAAAAAAATTACAGTCCCGTTATGTTTACTGTATATTACATCCTGCATACAACGGAAACCTTTGTAACGCGGAAACTGACTATTTAAGAACGGAAATCAGAGTAAATATTCCTGTTGCTCATAATCACGTACATACTATAGACATGAGTTTGTTTAGAAAAACTATTCTTGTCGAATATATGGCGCTAGTTACATAAAAAAGTAAAATTTCACTGTATTTAATTACCATGTACCCTGCTTTTCTTCTTTCAGTTCGTTTATAGACAGCTCAGCGACAGTGTTACAGACATCTGAAATATCAGAAGCAGATGACCAAATCTGGCACAGTAACGAAACCATGCAGTTCAATTTCCATTAGATATAAAATAACATGAAAGAAAATCTCATTGGCATCACATTTATCTGTGCATATAATTTGACATATGATGCCTACAAGCCAGCAGCAGCTCTAAGACTCAAAAACGATTGCATAACTGTTTAGGTGTCACACAGCTTCCACTTCCCATATGTTTTGTTTTCAAAATTTGATTCCTCCAGTTTTGCCACCAAGAGATTAAATATTGCACAACTTGCATGTGTATATTATTCTAGATTAATTCTCTGGCTCGAAAACATGGTAAACAAGTGAAGGTTACAAATGTATTGTTTTCTTGTGCATTTTTTCACGCTGTCAGCTGTCTAGTTCTGACAAACACGAGACATGCAGTGCTTGTGTGATTTCTTAAGAGTATTGTGTACCGGTTTCAGATCTCCTTTGACGTGCATGAACAGCGGAGCGATAAGAGCCAGAGCACCACACTCTCGACGATAGGCACATTGTCTTTGTTCACAGTGTGCTAAACTGGCGTGCAATGTTTTCGTAGAACTCTTATTCCTATGGGACTATAAGCAGTGACCCTAAAATTTTATATTTACATATTATGAAGTAAAGACAAATGCACGGACCTTATGTTGCAATTTATGGATTCAGGTCGTATTTTCGGACTTGCAGCAGTCTAAAAAAGCAGTTTTTGCCATATTTCCAGAGGCCACAAAGTCATGTTTATAACAAGCATACAGAATTTCCAAAATGTGGCACCTGTAGTTTCAAGTGGGTGTTCTTTTCGTAGATAACAACAATAAGAATAAGTTCAGCGGTTTTGGGGTAAAAAAAGTTTTTGCATGACATGCCACAACACCGTCCAAAGACTAAGTACACAGTACTCTTAAATGACTTAGGCAACTGTGAAGGGTGTTATTTGTTTGGGTTGAGTCCATTTGGTTGCAGGTTCTGTCCTAAATTGAAATGCCAAAGCATCAAACCCTTTTTTTTTGGGAGAAAGTAAAAGTGATCAAAGCATACGAAAAAAAAGAAGTGCCTCCAAAACAGTTAGTGGTGTGTTTTAATTGTGGTAAAACACAGATGACAATAAAAAATTAAGACAAAATTTTTCAAGAGTGGTTTAAGAGGACAGCAGGACAAGTTGAACAAATAAATGTAAGGTCATCAAGCCCGCAAAAGAAGACTTTACTTAGGCCTATACGGTAATGTAAAAGAAGTGGCTTACACACTGCACAAAATAGTATTTCATTGTACAATAATAGGTTCATAATTATGTTTTCGTAAAATTTTCATGATCTAGGTCATTAAAATCACAAACTTTCGTAATATGAATTTTATTTTAAAAAATTTTCTTACCTGCTTCTTTACCTGTATAAAAAGGAAACCTGCCGGAACGAAAAAAATTGCTGGGTTCCATTAAGCTCTGATTTGGACAGGTTTTACTGTAATTTTATAAATACACATGTAGCCTATCTTGATCACAAAATTGTCAACAAAACCACCAGTATACCTGACAAATTATCGAAACTGATGATTTCAATGATATTATTGGAACTATGCTACCAAAATTGACATTATTATCCAAATGAGTATTATTATCTGGTTGTGAGCTTCTCGTGGCCTACGACATTCATCAACAAACAACTGAGGGGATAAAACTTTAATTTTATGGCATATTCGACGTCAGTGCATTGTAAATGTTCATGAGACTGTATTTCCGTTGCCTGCAACACATCACTATTACCTAATCAATGTATTACAATTGGAACTCTTATTTGCTTGTCTTTAGAAACATGATTCTGAAAGTAGAGTAAGAATTCAAAACTATGAATTGTGTACTATTAATATTTAAGGTAGCCGGTTCTCGTCATGTTAAGGCCTAATTTGCACTAAAATTATAATAAAAGTAATGTGGTAACCAAGCCAATGAAACATCATAATAAGGAATAACTTCAAACCTTTCTTTGTCACTTTAACTAAGCGGGAAGTTAAAAACATTCAACAGTTCAAAATTATAGTACCTTAAAAAATGTTGTTTTTGGAGTTGGTTCTCGACACTGAAAATTTGCTTGGAGTCTATTTTCACCAGCCCCGAGAGCTGGTTCTCGTCACCTATTGAAATTTGTTCTAACACGTGAAAAACACCTCCAATGGAACAATTAAAAAAACATATAAATGTTTTAAATTGGTTTTGATAAGTCATCTGTTATTTTTCCTCTTCTTCTTCTTCTTCTTCTTCTTCTTCTTCTTCTTCTTCTTCTTCTTCTTCTTCTTCTTCTTCTTCCACTCGTAGAAAATAATGTTATCACAGTCTTTAGATCAGCAAAGTTCACAACACTTTGTTTCGCAACTCTCAACAGAAAGTACACAAAAACATGTTATTGATGACTATATATAAAAACATTGTTAGTCAGTTTTACAGGGAGAGTCACAATCGCCAATTAGAATTAACATAACGAGTCACTATTCATAGTGTTGACACAAAGTCAGTGCTTAAGTAATTAATAACAAGTGTGAACACAAATAAGACAAATAATAACCATCAGAATGACAACATATATTTTCATGTAAATTTATATTTGCATCCTGTTTACAAAATGCAATCAGCAAACAAACTAAATCTTTACATTTCCCATGCATCTATTGATGCAAATAATGTATATCTCACCCTGGCTCCTTGTGACACTAAAATGGGTGTTGGCAGAATTGCAACAACTTGCGATGAACTGACAAATGAAATATCGTTACCATGTGGTGTAAATGTTTTCCTAGATTTATCCACTGACCTCATCCCTATTACTTCCACCTCCTGACCTTCGACTTTTTGTATTATACAAACATATCTGAACTTTGTTGCTGCTCGTCTACCTCCCATAAAAGTTACAAATACAAAGGTCCCCAACTTCATGTTGTCCTCACACGGCTCTTGGACTTCTAAAATATCCTCTTCTGTGGGTTCCCTCCATTCGTCTGAAGAATACAGTACAAAAGGATCATCTTCCGAAGAGGATTCATTTTCTTCTAACGCAATGGTTGGACCCTTATGTGGCTTCAACTTTTCCAACTTCTTTCTGTTTCTTTCTGCTATTCTTTCCTCTTTTTTCTGTTGAAATTGTTTTTTTATTTCCTCGTTGCCCAATTTCAAGTCTCTCCACTTCTTTGAGCTGGACACTGCAGGCATTTTTTCCTTCGGTGCTCTTTTCATTTTCTTATGCACATGAGGACCTGGCCAAAATAAAGCCCTCTTGAATGGCGAAGCGATTTGCTTACCACTAGGAGTCACAGCACGTGGAGTAAGTCTTGAGATTGATGGTGTGGAAGAAGATGAAGCACGCATTGTCTCTACATCAATTGTTGGTGCTGCTTCAGTAACAGGTAAGTTAGTTGCCGAACATGTCCTGTTTTCTGGAGAAGATCGTAATTGTGAAGCTGGAGGAGCAGTTTCATCGATGGGTGTCATAACAGTTTGAGATGAAGTTGGTAGAATTTGAGGAGGAACTAAAGGTGAGAATGGAAGAGTCTCAATGGTCTTCTTGGCTTGGAGTTGCTGCAGGTAATGATGATACAGTATGACTGCCTTCTACGACAGTTTCATTCACCTCTGGAGTTACTGGAGCTGTGTTATGCTCAGTTTCTTCTGTCATGAGGGCTTTCAAATGCTTCCAATATATAAACAAGGAAGTATCCTGCATATCTCCTGTCCACATATCTCCAGCTTCTTGAAACTGATGCAGTTTCTCAGCACCCAAGTAGGTTTCCAGATGCTGGGCTAATGATGCTGTGTCACGTGTAGTACCCTGTGAACTTGCTGGGTTCTGTTCTGGTACTGTAGCACCAGGCCTAGGACCACTTCTTGGAATCAGCTTGTTAACGTCAACTGCAGAGGAATTCCACGGATATAACCCACACTTTCGGAATTCTCCAAATTCTTAGACTTTACACAAACATTGATAGTGCTTGCCAATAGTGGTGCGAAATCTTTCTTCTTCAAGACTGTATCTTCATTTTGGGCGACTCTTGCCCAACTCCACTCATGAACAGCTTTCTTCCAGCCACCTTTTAGTGGCCCGAAAACACAGACGTCCATAGGCTGGAGAATGTGGGTGGAATTGGCCAGCAGTGTAACACACACAATTCCGTTCTCAGCACAGAATTGACTTGTATGCAAAGACCGGTGCGAAGAGTGCCCATTCATGATATACAGAATTGGCAAAGGAATGTCATTCTGTACCAACCATGGGTGAAAAATGTTCGTGACAAACTCATAAATAACTTCGGCCGTCATCCATCCGCTAGGTGACTTGCCAATTCCCCAGTGCTCAGGTACTAAGAAGATTATGTCTTGTGGAAGTTTCTCATATTTGTATACCACCAAAGGAGGACTTACATTTCCTTCAGCATTTGCAGTTAGCATCACAGTCAGGCATTCCTTTTCATCAGAATTTACCTGCTGGTAGATGCTCTTGTCTCCCTTTTAAGCCAACACTTTACTTCCTTTAGGGTTCAAGAAGAATGCTGTCTCGTCGGAATTAAATATTCTCCGGAGGTCTGACAACATTGCTTCAAGTTTATTTTCCTCGGCGAACCAAGCACTGATCTGTTCTTGAGAAACATTCGCTCAACTAAACGTCAAATTTTGCGGGGTTCTCAAAGACAGAGTTGGGTGCCTCTTTAAAAATGAATAATACCATGTCCTTCCCAGGCGACCTCCTTTAAAAGGAAACACTCGATCTGGTCCCTTTACAATTTTTTGCACACTTTTCAAAAAATCATCCTTCATGACAGGAAAGCCAGCTTTAGCTAGCGAAATCACCCAATCAGCTAAAATACTCTCTTCAGCAGTCGTCAACCACGATTCTGGCCCCATCTTCCTGACAAGAGATGTTCTGCCATGGATTTTGTCAGATAGGGTATTTCTTGGTACTCCATGTATTGTAGCAGCTTTCTTAATACTCATACAATTTTGCACCTTTTTAACAGCAGCTTCCAGTGCAGCATGTTCCTACTGCAACAGGTGTTGCCTCGACAATGTTGTCTAAAAAAACAGAAAGAAATGACATAATATTTTATTGGTGTCCAGGGGCATCAGTTCAGGTTTTTCTTGGGAGGGGGGGGGCAAGATTATTTTTCAGCAACAGTGACCTTGTTGCACCTTTTTTATTAGTTAAGCATGTATAAATTCGAAACTTTAATACATTAAAACTTCAGTTTTATGTGCTTAAGTTAGCATTATTTAAATAACAAAATACAAAAAATATATTTTACACACTTAAAATTCTACATCCAAGGGGGAGGGGGGCATTTATTTGCCCCCCTGAACCCCCAAATGACACCCCTGTTGGTGTCATATAACATGCTCAATCATTGGAGGTTGCAACAAGTGCCTGAGCAAGTAACTGCCAAATAAAAAAAAACTAATATTTTACTGGGGTTAGTAATATGTTTCAGACACAAAAAAAAGCTTTGGAGTTAATTTTTGCATGTGACGAAAATAAATACAAAATTTAACAAAGCTTGCCCGGGAGTGATGAGATCTAACACATGCAGGTATTATTATTTTGTTCTCAGCACCCTCTCTATTACCCTCTCGTCGCAAAATATCTTAACAAATACACATTTAGTATTTGCTACACAGAGTATTTATCACAATAAACATGAAATATTATAAAACATTTAAAAAATTGATTTACGTAAAATATTTATTTGCATTTACCTTCTTAAAGTGTTTGCTAACAAATATTCAACATTACTGCCGATGCACTACCTTCCTTCACTTTTCGCACCATAATAAAGTAAATACAAGGCAAGTTCCGAAAATCATGCCATAAATGTCAACACAAAACTCGACCCTACAACATAAATTTGATAGAATGACGATATATATTCTTCTTCTTGTTTTTATCACTCAAAGTTAAAAGTGACGAGAACTAATGCAGTGCCGAGAGCCAATTCCGCTACTACTATGAAGAGTAAACACAACTCTATCAAGTTAATGGTATAAACTAGTTTAATAATTAAAGTGTAAAAATTTAGGATGTTAATAAATATCCTAGAAAAATAAATATTTAAAAATAGGAAGTTATTGAATAAGTGACATTGAATTTGAAAGGTGATATCTAAAAACTGATATGAGCATACCAATATAGGTACAGAAATGTTACAATGTTATCAAAGCCATACATATTAACAGTATACTGAAAAGTTATAATATTATTGATATTATCAATACACAGGAACATTAATAAGTTTTCAAAATAACCAACAATACAGAGTATACAGTTGAATTTGACATAGATATGACTATTAATGACATGCAACAGCTGTACTGAGAAATGTCCTTTAGCGTGTAGCCTACAGCAAGTGCTGTAGCTCCACGTGTCACGATGCAATAGTACATACCTCTCCTTGAAGTCTAGAACAGGTGGGTCAAACCTCAGCAAGTCCGAGCTGTCTTCCACTAATGTTGGAACTGGCATTCTGAAACAACACACATTTTCATTACAACACTACGTTATTATCTCCATATTTTAATAGAAGAAAATAATGTCAAAGGTACATGGATGTCATAGAACACTGGCATAACTGTTCATTGAGGAACGAGCTCCATTTCTGGTATTTTAAAAACATTAACTAGATGTTGGGTATAAGTTATGAAACTAATGTTGGGTTTTATATTTTTACAATAGTTCACATAAACATAAAGCAATTTTTTTAAATAATTGCTCAGTTAAGTAATTATGTGGCTCTCTGCAACATGTTAATATAAAATCTGCCACGTGTTTTTATTTTACATACACATTTACAATGTTTCCTTCTAAAAGCCATTGAAAAAATTTAATTGTTACACATACAAAATCCTTAATTTATTAAATAATAATAACAGCAATCATTAACAGAAAGTTTTACCATAGTACATCTGTGATCCAAAGAGGTCCATAAAGTAAAGTTAACGCAAACCATTTCACTCAAATCAGCCCTACGTAAAAGAAAAATGCAACAACTCTGAGCAAATACTCGGTCAGACAGTAAAATCTTGCTGTGCCGAAAAGTACAAATGAATACTTATTGTGAAGAATGGACTATAAGTCCCGGCAACTATTGTTTTTCTGACGAACAGTTATAAACATGGCATGCATGGCTAAGAAGGCAGAAGTCGTAGCATGTGTCGACCACATTGAATGGTGCACAGAGGAATGTGAAATCAGTTATCCTACAGTGCTTGAGATGGGAAGAACACAGTGAATGTGCTCGATTCAACATAATCACTGGACCTATCTCTCCACGCGATTTCAACATTGTACATAGCGTAATTACAAGGCTGCAAATTTGGTAACGTAACTTTGTTAATGCTTGTTTGGTCAGAAATATGTTTAATAAAAGAAAACAAAATTACTACAAAAAAGGTCATACGTAATTTTATTGTGAATGTTACAGT
Organism: Medauroidea extradentata; assembly: GCA_003012365.1. Classification (NCBI taxonomy): domain Eukaryota; kingdom Metazoa; phylum Arthropoda; class Insecta; order Phasmatodea; family Phasmatidae; genus Medauroidea; species Medauroidea extradentata. Next base: position 29,731 of record PNEQ01063402.1, read on the forward strand.
TTTCCCATAATAGCTATTTGAAGATGGTGCTACAATTTAATGTACAGTACAAAGTTTCAAATTGTGATAAAACAGCTCACATATACAATGTATATTTCTGGTGATACACACTGATGGAAAACAAACGAGCTGCACTTTTTGTTGGAGGCTTCCTCTCCCTACTGACTCTGTTAAATGTTTGAAACGATATTCGCTTATACAGATATTTCACATACAAGGCTAACAGAAGTGATTCACCATCTCTCAATTATATAATGTGGAGCATCAGGCTTCTTAAATATACAGTAGTTGCATCAGTCTACAAGATGGCCGCATGTTCAATAACTGCAGTGCCTTCATTTTTCCATTATTAAATAATATTTGTACCACAGATTGTCATGACATGGAGGTATAAAATGTGTTTCTTCCATTCAGAGCACTTGATCAAACTTTCTGAAGAATATATCTTTCTTTCCACCCTACCTTCCCCTAGCTTCATGAACAAGATGCATTTTGAGAGAGGAGCCATATCGACAAGTAATACCAACTGTGCCTTCTCCAAAAATGCCTGCAGTTTCCTCAAAAGACAGTTAAATCACAATTGCAGGCCTCAAAGTAGTCTAATACCTCTAAAATAGTGAATATAGTGACCATCTGACTTGAAGTGACAATAAAGGAAAAAAAGTGACCAAAAAGTGACTACGTATTTTTTGTGCGGTTTGAATAAGTTTAAAACTAACATAGCAACTATATATATATATATATATATATATATATATATATATATATATATATATATATATATAAAATAGAAGCTTTCCTAACATCTACTAGCTATAATACTGGAAATACAAACAGCTTAAATTTGTCACTATGATTAAATAAGCCTACATAACTGAGTCACATAATGTATCAATATTAAGCAACTGTCTTTCTATCAAGCCATGAAACTACAGGCCGAGTCCGAATTGGTGTAATATGATATTTTGTGATTTTAAACTACAGTACAGTACATCAAATTTGTACCCCAAACATGAGTCACGTAACCATTTTGTCAAACAAAATTGTACTGGACACATCATTACTGTTAACCAATTACACATTAGTGTGTCTACTTTGTACTCATGTTTTATGTGTACGATATTACACACCTATTTTCGGTGAAAATATTTTAAAGACTTCGTCCATTTTAATGAGATTCTTTCACTAATTTTCTTGCAGTTTTTCATGTCACTTTGTTATAAATTTAATTACTAATGTTTTACATGTAAAGATCTATTGCTGCAGTATCAAATGTGTGCTGGGCTAAGTACCTTATTTTAGTTAAACATTTAAATATAAATATTTACAAAAATATTTAACTTTAGTTTAATGGTTTGAAAATGTACACAAATGTTACACCTAGTCTGTGTGTTGTATAGACCTAAAAGTCACTAAATACATATGAACGGAATGATGACATAGAAGTTATAAACAAATATTAATAACCAGAATAAATAGGTAGGCCTATAACTTATTCCAACAGTAAAATCAGACATTTCTGGACGAAAAAAAAGTCAATTAATTATGTTATGTTGACCCTAGAATGTTTTCCATCGCACCAAACAATTTAAAAATGAGAGATAAATTTATTCGCTTCATATTTTACAAAATAGGATCTTTATTAACAATTCGAAGATGCAAACACAAGTGATAAAAAATTTATAGCTCTGAATAATCTATACTTTTGTTTTCCGCCTCTACATTTCCAATTTAAGACGCAACAATTTTACCCTAGTCTTTTTTTATTTCCCCCACTGGTAAAACTTATGCTGGATTATTACGATAACAGTTTGAGTTCTCACGATTCGTGAAAACAATTTATTGCAATTTCACAGACACATGAATTCTGGCAAAATTAACGTTGCGTCATTACAAATTAAAAATTAATTATTCTTAAAATCTTTTTGCCTTATTAAAATATACAAATTTATTTTATTACTACGTATCAAAAACAAAAATAAAACTGATAACATTTAACAAGCTACCAGGATAAATAAACGTGTTGCATTACGTAACCTAAACAACCACCATATTCCAGTCGACTTCAATACTCTAGAAATTCTCACTGTCGAAGATTGAGTTCGTCAATTGCCAAATTTTCATAACTCCGCACACGTTTATAAATTTTTGAGATTTCAAACAGACATAGGGACTACAGTTCCAGACACACATTTGTCTAACACACAAACAATCTAACAACGTTGCCAAGCTTACCAAAGGACTAAAGTCATTGTCAATCTTAAATACAGTAAAAATAAATACAAAAACTGAAAATTTTACTAACCTTCCTTCATTAATTCGACAGAATTTTTATGGAGCAATTTCATTGATTTAAAAAAAGCCAATTTTGAACACATAAAAAAGTGAAAAAACTGAAAATTTAAAAAAAAAATTACTATAAGTGACTTTTGTCAAACATAGTGACTAGAAGTGAAAAACGTGACCGACTTTGAGGCCTGCAATTGTTACTCTCAGAACATCCGCATCGACTGAAGGTTTATAAGTTATTAAACATTATCGCTCAAATCTTATCTTCAACATTGTGGTCAATTTGCTCTCGTTGTTCCTGTTGGCCACGAAGTTATTTTGACTGTTAACTCACTGCTCTCTTGAATGAGCTCATCACTGAACTGTATCTCAAAGATCAATGAATACATTACAATCTGTAGCTTTTGCATCAGCAAAAGGTTCCTCATACCCATCGAAAACATTGCTGTATTAGAACCAATGCAGTTTCAGACATAGTTGATATATAGATTGCAAAAAGGATCAAATGCTTGGTTTTGCTGTCACAAACACTGATGCATGAGAAAATACCATCAATGATGTTTTAGCAATGCTGTCAGTTCCATTTGATTGTTGTTGTTTCAAAAATATCACAAAGAGGAGATTTTTAATTTAGCTGCATTCCAGTTTGACAAAACATTGAGAAAGGGAAGGGGGCCACTCAAATTTCACATAAACCTTTTCAAATTTTATTGAGGATAAATAAACTTTGGAAGAGCACGAGTAGTTTGATCGCATAACTGAATTATGTATCTTTAAACTGTTATTGAAAAAAAAAAAAAAGAAAACCTTGTCACTATGTTTCAGGTTTAAATTTTTGAATTACTGTCAATTATTTCTTTCATATCTGCACAGTGTCTCCTAAAATATTAAACACTGTTCACACATTTGGCCTCAAGCATTAAATGTTTCTACACGTCCTTGAACTATAGATAGTACACTCCAAATTTTATTTCACACTGCATTATTTGCCTAATAACCTAGTGTCTAAATGTTATACTCGTGGTCCATACTGTCACCATCAAAATTATACATATGATTTGCATACTCAGATGGTTACAATGTTTCTGACTAACCCAGCGTAAACTGTCACTAACACAATGTACTCGTCCTAATAACATAGTGTCGAAATGTTATACTCGTGGTTCATACCGTCACCATCAAGATGATACATACGCACTGCGTACTTAGGTGGTTACAATGTGTTTGACTTACCCAGCGTAAACTGTCAATAATACTATGTTCTCGTCCTATTAACATAGTGTCAAAATGTTATACTCGTGGTCCACACTGTCACCATCAAGATGATAACTATGCACTGCGTACTTAGGTGGTTACAATATCTTTGACTTACCCAGCGTAAACTGTCAATAAAACAATGTTCTCGTCCTATTAACATAGTGTTGAAATTTTATACTCGTGGTTCATACTGTCAACATCAAGATGATACTTATGCACTGCGTACTTAGGTGGTTACAATGTCTTTGCTTCCCCAGCGTAAACTGTCAATAAAACCATGTTCTCGTCCTATTAACATAGTGTCAAAATGTTATACCTGTGGTCCATAGTCTCACTAACAAGATCATACTTATGTACTGTGTACTCAGGTGGTTACAATGTCACTGACGACCCAGCGTAAACTGTCACTAACACAATGTTTTCATCCTAATAACTTAATGTCAAAATGTTATACTCGTGGTCAACACTATCAACATCAATATGATACTAACATACTGTGTACTCAGGTGGTTACAATGTCACTGACTAACCCAGCATAAACAGTCACAATCCCAATGTTCTCATCCTAATAACTTAATGTCAAAGTGTTACACTCGTGGTTCAAACTGTCACAATCAAAACTATACTTATGAACTGCGTACTCTGGTGGTTAGTTACAATGTCTCTGACTTACCCAGCGTAAACTGTCAATAAAACAATGTTCTCGTCCTAATAACATAGTGTCAAAATGTTATACCTGTGGTCCATAGTCTCACTAACAAGATAATACTTATGTATTGTGTACTCAGGTGGTTACAATGTCAATGACTCACCCAGCATAAACAGTCACAATCCCAATGTTATCATCCTAATAACCAAATGTCAAAATGTTATACTAGTGGACTATACTGTCACCATCAAAATGATACTTACGAACTGACAACTCTGGTGGTTACAATGACACTAACCCAGCGTAAACTGTCAATTACAAAATGTTCTCGCCGAAATAACTTATATTTCAAATGTTATACTCGTAGGTCATACTGTCACCATTAAAACGATACTTAAGCACTGCATACTTAGGCAGTTAAAATGTTTCTAACCCAGAGTAAACTGTCAATAACACAATGATCTCGTACTAATAACATAGTGTCATAATGTTATACTCATGGTCCATACTGTCACCATCAAAATAATAATTATGCACTGCGTACTCAGGTGTTTACAATGTCTCTGAATAACCCAGCATAAACTTGTCACTAACACAATGTTCTCATCCTAATAACCTAGTGTCAAAATGTTATACTTTCGGTCCATACTGTCACCATCAAAATAATACTTACGAACTGCGTACTTAGGTGATTATAAGATCATCGACTAACCTAGCATAAAAATGATAGTAACACAATGTTCTCATCCTAATAACCTAGTGTCAAAACGTTATATTTGTAATCCATATTGTCTCCATCAAGATGATACTTCTGAACTACAAACTCAGGAGGTTACAACATTACTGACTAACCCAGCGTATACTGACACAAACACAATGTTCTAGTCCTAATAACTTAGTGTCAAAATGATATACTCTACGTCCATACTGCCACCATCATTATGATAGTAACGCACTGTGTACTCAGGTCGTTATAATGTCACTGACTAACCCAGCGTAAACTGTCACTAACCCAATGTTTTCGTCCTAATAACATAATGTCAAAATGTTATACTCGTGGTCCACACTGTCACCATCAATATGATACTAATGCACTGTGTACTCAGGTCGTTACAATGTCACTGACTAACCCAGCGTACACTGTTACTAACACAATGTTCATGTCCTAATAACTTAGTTTTAAAATGTTACACTCGTGGTCCATACTGTCACCATCAATATGAATGATACTAATGCACTGTGTACTCAGGTGGCTACAATATCACTGACTAACCCGGCATAAACTGTCACTAACACAATGTTCTTCTCCTAATAACTTACCGTAGTTTTGAAATGTTATACTCGTGGTCCATACTGTCACCATCAATATGATAATAATGCACTGTGTACTCAGGTGGTTACAATGTCACTGACTAACCCAGCGTACACTGTCACTAACACAATGTTCTTATCCAAATAACTAAGTTTTAAAATGTTATACTCGTGGTCCATACTGTCAACCTCAATATGAATGATACTAATGCACTGTGTACTCAGGTCGTTACAATGTCACTGACTAACCCAGCACAAACTGTCACTAACACAATGTTCTTGTCCTAATAACTTAGTTTTGAAATGTTATACTCGTGGTCCACACTGTCACCATCAAGACGATACTTATGCACTGTGTACTCAGGTGGTTACAATGTCACTGACTAACCCGGCATAAACTGTCACTAACACAATGTTCTTCTCCTAATAACTTACAGTAGTTTTGAAATGTTATACTCGTGGTCCATACTGTCACCATCAATATGATAATGCACTGTGTACTCAGGTGGTTACAATGTCACTGACTAACCCAGCGTAAACTTTTACTAACAGAATATTTTCATCCTAATAACTTAATGTCAAAATGTTGTGCTCGTGGTCCACACTGTCACTATCAATATGATACTAATGCACTGTGTACTCAGGTCGTTACAATGTCACTGACTAACCCAGCATAAACTGTCACTAACACAATGTTCATGTCCTAATAACTTAGTTTTAAAATGTTATACTCGTGGTCCGTACTGTCACCATCAAGACGATACTTATGCACTGTGTACTCAGGTGGTTACAATGTCACTGACTAACCCAGCGTAAACTGTTGAGAACATAATGTTCTTGTCCTAATAACATAGTGTCAAAATGTTATACTCGTGGTCCATACTGTCACTATCAAGATGATACTATTAAACTGCGTACTCAGGTGGTTACAATTTTGCTAACTAACCCAGCGTAAACTGTCAATAACACAATGTTCTCGTCCTATTAACTTGGTGTCAAAATGTTATATTCGTGGTCTATACTGTCACCATCACGATGATACTAATGCACTGGGGACTCTGGTAGTTACAATGGCACTGTATACCCCAAAGTAAACTATCACTTATGTAATGTTATCATAATAATTAATTTCTGGCATTTTGCTCATTCCAAAATGTTGTGTATTTCTTGTTTAATTGTAGTTGTGTTATTTAACTTACTTTTAAAGTATGTGAATATGTAAGGAGTTCTGTCATAATGTGAGTATTTTAACTATATAATTTTTATTAGTTACTTAAGAAATTTTACCCTAAACTTTCATATATCATTTTCAAACCCCTTTTACAGGAAAACTATTTCACTTACAACAATACTGCTTACTACCTTTTGTAGTAGTTCATTTAATTGTTTTCAACTTTTACTAGACATTTTTTTCAGTAAAATAAACATTAACACTGTTACTCTACCAAATGTGTTTTTTGTATAATTTTTACAGCGTAGTGTAGCAACCACAGTTCAGATGTACTGATAAAAAAAAATAACCATAATTCATTAGTAGGCTACATGAAAATTTAACTATTTACACTGTCAGTTACTACTATGCTTCATTCGCAAAGCCCCATTTATTTCGAAATTGACAACATCCCCAACACTACAAACTATAACATGTTCAATAAAATTACTAACTACCCTTTTTTTGTAGCAATTTTATTTGTCATAAACTTTATTCAAACGTAATTTTTAACAAAACTAATGTTGACTATGTTACACTTCAAAAGTTTTTTCAGGTACTTTTGTACGTAGTACAGCGAACACAGCTAGGATTCAATATGACTTTTGATATTTTATTCCCGACACCAAAATTATGGTCTGTACCAAAAATCAAGGAAGAAAGAAGGAAGGAAGAAAGAAAGAAAGGAAGAAAGAAAAGAAGAAAGGCAGGAAGATAGAAAGTAAGGAAGATAAGAAGGAAGAAAGAAAAGAAGAAAGGCAGGAAGAAAGAAAGGAAGAAAGAAAGGAAGGAAGAAAGGAAGGGAAAAAGGAAAAAAGGAAGGATGGAAGGAAGGAAGGTACCTGCATCGAGCAACACTGACCAATGCCCACCCAAATATTGAGGTAAGGGCAGCAGCCATTCAGGGGCCATAGTATGCTATAGACAGAGATGTATGGGTAATTAGTATTTAAGGGTAAATGTAAGAAAATATATAACTGGTAATAACAAACCTCATACATATTGTGAAGAATTTGTGGAATTTGGATGTTTGCAAAAATAAATAATAATGATAAACTGCAATGCAGGTCGGAATAGCTGATGATGCTCTACGAGGAGGAATATTTACGGCTAAGATGCAGCTCGGGGATTAGATGCTTAAATATGAAGCGTAATCATAGCATTTTGACTCACTGGCTGACGTCAGTGCATAAAGTCACTCTCGAAACAAGTGTGTCGTCAGAAATTTTAATTAAGACGGAAGGAGAGGCAAACATGTTACTACGAAGTCTCACACAAAACTAGAGCAATTTTGGAGTTGGGTTAAGGACCATATTCTGGGACAAGAAAAATGTGACGCCCCTCAGGAATTAAGATAGCAGCTGACAGATTTTTCATGCATTAGACAAGGCAAAGGGCAAGTGAAAATTACACGACATCCAGCAATTGCCGAACTATTAGGAATTTGGCTGAATTAACATACAAACTGATTTGCTGCCAATTAAAATTATCTGGGCTGTTTTACATAAATGGCAACGTCTTTATTTTCCCGAGACTAACTTTAAACCGCATATCCTTGTACTGATGCTGACAAGATGTCAGGAGGCAGCTACATAAGAAAAAATATATAATTTAATTTATTTACACATGTTCGTAACATGAGTTTTCCTTCCATAACAAGAATCTGCCTTCCGTAACCAGAATTTTACTTCTGCAACCAATTTTCTTAAGTAACAAGAATTTTCCTTATGTAACATAAGTTTCCCTTTATGTAAAAAGAATTTTCCTTCACTAACAAAATTTTCTTCAACAAGAATTTTCCTTCACTAACAGAAATTTTCCTTCAATTCTGAAACGAGAATTTTCCTCCATTAACTAGAATTTACCTTCCAAAACAAGAATATTCCTTCTGTGCGAAAAAAATTCTTTAACCCATTAAGTAGGCCTACCAACAGGCATTTGAATGCCCTCCTCTTTAAAAAAATCTCAAAATTATTGTATTGATTACCAATGTTCTGCGGTACCATGTTGTGGGTTTGGAAGATTGGCACTACGATTTGCAGCATCTGCCGCACCCGCGCTACCTCTGTTCGCCCGATGGAAGTACTTTGTTTGCAAGATGTTTTCCAAGCCTGCGTAAGCACCGCGAAAAAAGTAAGTATTGGTTTCATAATTTTAATTATTTACGTATATATTTATTCAAAAATTATGTTAAGTATATTAAGGTTGCAACCAAATAAATATTTACATGATACTTACATAAACACTAATTTTGTGGCCTACAGAACACAAAGTAGGCACCATAATGCCCCTTGGGGCTAAGTTCAGACATTTGTACTCCTACTGATAAAAATATATCGTATCTCTTACAATTGGATTCTTTCACCAGTAACGTAAGCGAAGGGCTTATAAACCCCTAATAATTACTCATGTGCCTGTATACTCAATAAGAAAAAATAATTGCATAATTTTTTTATATTTTACTATTTATTATTAGCATTTTATTTTCTAAAATTCTAAAACAAGGTCATTTGTTGTCTTTTAGGAGCCGTGATGGTCTAGTATTTAGGAAACTAACCTCCATCCATGTTGATTTTTTTTCGATCCCTGGATTTTTGCGTTTGAAATAGTGTAGAACGATGTTGCGGTTCATTGGGTTTTCTTGGGGTACTCCCGTTTCTGCTTATCTAGGACACATTCCCATAAGATTATTAGCATTTTTATTTTCTGTTTACAAATATTGAATAGAAATACATAATTATACTTTATATTTTATTTTATTTATTTTTCTTTATTTCAGGCGAGAGCTACTATCACTTGCAGATGCTCTGGACTACTTCGAAAATCTTCCTGATGATGATGATGATGATGAATTGATCCCTGGTACCAGGCCAACTAATATTACTATTTTCCCCCCAAGTGATGGAGCAACTGACGAGGATTCTGGAGATGAATGCTGCAACAACTCTGATGTTCTTCCACACAAACAACTTAGCGCCATGGCTGAAATCTATACCGCAGATAACAATGAAACAGAAGATTCGCCTATACAGTCGGATGTCGACGAGTCAGAGGCCAACGAACCAGGTGAGGAACCTCCAGCAAGAAGGAGAAGAGTAATTTCTCAGATGGCACCAGTTCATTTCAGATGGAGTAAGGGAGACTTACCTGCTACCCCAACAATGCCAGGTATGCCACAAATGAATCATTTAG
>PNEQ01063403.1:0-18282 GCA_003012365.1 Medauroidea extradentata
GTTCTTTACACGTTCTTTGCACTCCAATTACACCTTTTTCTGTCAACGTAGAGACATCATCACATTCATGAATAACTGTGTCACAAATAAAGCATTTGACTTTATCCATTTCAACTCAGCCAATCAGCAACTCTTCATAATCCCTGAAACACACGCATGAAACTCTAATTAGTACACATAGTAAACCAAAAGAGCAAATATCACAACATAAATCATAGTTTGAAGTAAGTCGGCCAGCTTCTATTCGTCCTCCATAACCTAAAAAAATAAGATACTTAATGAAAACAATGTTAAGGAGGGTCATAATTTTTCCAACTTTAAGATGTATTTGTGTACAGATTGTGACTGAATCATCGTACAGTGAAGTTTTATATGGCGTTAGAAAGGTAATTCAATTTAGGAAAGATTATATATACCTTATATAAGGATATACAAAATAACAAATTGTGTAGAGGCAAAACTGTCAACGAGCGTATTACAGATGGCAGCGATATTGGAATGGTGGCCATATTGGATTATTGCGCGCACGTAGAGTGGTAGACTCTTCTCCATCATTTTTATCAGGTCTTTTTCAGTAAGAAACCGTTAACAGAAATTCTATTACAATTAGTTCTAGGTTAAATGCTATTTTGACTGGACTAGATGGGCTGCTCGCCTCGCACCCTCCCTAGTTCAGACCGCCCGAAGCAGGAAACACGTACACAAGTAATTCTTTAAAACTTCCTCGCATTCCTCAGACTTCGCGATCGGCTGGCGGTTTTGGCGAGTAGGTAGTTCAAAAGATATCATTACAAATTATCTTCTATAACACCAGCTGTGAAAATTAAAGTTATTTACTGTAATTCCTAAAAAATTAGGGAGAGCTGCAGCCCTGCAGCCAAATAGCACAAACCACCACTGTCGTTATTTAACCTATATGTTTTTCTTGTGTATGGCCTGTGGTTCTTCAGTTAACCTTTTTAATTCTACTCTGCACCAACGTCATATAGGATTGTAAATATCAATACCATTGCAACAGACAGATTTTGTACCGGTCAACATGCATTATTGTAGCATATTTTCACCCAACCATGCACTTATAGTAACGAACTCATTATTTTTGCTTTGGGAAACATGTTTACAATAAAAATACAACGCAACATATATTTTAGAGAATTTTTATTGTGACAATGTTTTATTTTGTATAGGTTTCATTTCAGTAGCGTTCTCGAGCTGTTGTGAGACATCGCTCTAACTGATAACTAAGCTATTTCACAATGTAGTCTTGGGGGAATCTCGTAATTTCTTCTGTAGCCTTCTCATCACATTGTTAATTATGGTAGCTGCTAGTATTGTACTACGCCTCTCTTCATTGTGGTCCTCAGGCAGTATGGTCTTCCATGTATAATTTTTCAGTGAAGTTAGGATGTAAGACACTGTCGGGAGAGAAAATGTTTCATCACATTAAAACATTCAGTAAATTTTTTTAGGGTGTAGCATGTTAAAGTAGCAAAATTAATATAAATAGTATAACGAACACGACTTAACTTAAGTTAGAGTATTCATGTGTTTACGTATTTACTCCATCTTCGCACACACATCGCTTGTCGTCCAGTCAAATAAGTGCCAGTTTGTTGCTACACTGGGAATATAGTTGCTTTTACTGTGATCTTATAGTGTGTACAGTTACTCGCATAGCCTTCTCTCTGTTCAGAGCCCTGATGTAGTCCTGGAAGGTAAATTTATTTTTTAATCATACATATTAGAATTCCTTTAGCCTTTTTGTATATATTCTCGCAGCACCTGTAGGCATACGTTTTCACACATAGTCCTACAAACTCAGTCATAGACACACTGCTACACTCGTCTTTGAATTTACCTATAACATTTTTGTTTTTAGGCGAGTATCATGGATGTTTGACAGGATAGGTTGATGTATCGAATTCATCATGGAACTCAGGATCGGTGAACATGTCTTGATAAAAGTCACCTGTTCGTTTCTCGTAGATGAAACTGTCGGTGTCCATGTAAGCCAACTGCAAGTCATCACTGTACTTAGCCTTCATTATATCATAGTGGAAATGATACATAAGTACTTTTGACAAATCAAGTACAGCAAGGCCGGCATAGAGAGGCATATCGAATAAAACTGCTTCATGTTCAGTTTAATAAGTGACATGTTTTCAGAGTAAATAATATCTGTCTTTAAAGGATGGTTGTGCAACTAGTTTCTTGAGTCGCTTTTCATTACACTCAAGACTCGTTCTCTGTCTGTTGAGCTTGTTTTCCATGAGCTTTCCATACACTGCGTTGTTAGCCAGCTTGTGAAAGTCCTTCTCAAACTCATTTTCTGCTGCTGCACGTCTAGCTGTATTCAGTTGGATGTATGGCTGTAGCCAGGAGCTTTTCTCAAATTCCAACACACTGTGAAAATTTTCAGTCTTAAGTCCATGGCTAACCACTTGCATGAGCATACTACATTGAACGATATAATTCTTCTTATCTGTCAATGTAGTCGTCAGTTTCTTCTGTGACTATCCTGGAGAACATTCATTTATCGGCAGAAATGGTAAATTTTTGTGTTCCTTGTATAGTTCAGGAGGATACATTCCATCACATAGCTCAGTTTTACATTAATCAAACTTTTTCGTGCACCGACCCCTCGAATTACAACTTTTAAATTTTAAAAAGTAATGCGTGAATGTTGTTTTTCTCTCCCCCATCAAATACGAATCCTTTAACATATTACAACCGAAATAAAAAGAAACTTGTACTCTTCTGACGAACACCATTATCGTTCAACATTGGCAAAAACTACTTATGCCTCTGTTCCTATCGGATCAACTGAATAGCCAAATAAGAAGTTCAGGCATAAACTTGGAGTCTACATTCCTTAAATTTGGTAAAATACTAAGATACTGAGATATAGCAAATCATTATAATTTAAAAAATGGCAGCAGTTATTAAAATATGCTTCCCCCCAAAATCGAAATACCAAATACTCAGGTCCCCTTAGTAAGATATATGTGTATTGAGTATGGTGAAGATAGGTCTATGCGTTCACAAGATATTACGGGGGTCGGGAGGCATACATACATACATATATACACACACATATATCTAAATACATATTTACAGTACGATGATCGCATAAGCCTCTTTCCATAGGAAACTAGGCTAAAATCTGCATATCTGTCCAAGCTTCAGCTCTGTTCGTGTAAATGTTTTCGGGCAAACAGTTCATATCTCCACTGTAGTCAGAACTTCTTCCATGTTTTCGCGTCTGAACCCAATAGAAATATATCCCCATGCTGCCTTATCCATCAGAGTTAAAGTACTATCTTTATCGGTTGTTGAAAGCTGGCTACATATAAGTTTTTACATGTAGTAAGGGCACTGAAATTCCATTTTCCACACAAGATTTGTCACAGACGACGACATTATTGTTGTATACCCGTTGTACTTTTAGTACATGTAAGTCTATGTAGTTCGAGTTTCTGTAAAGCTTTCACAAAACGATGCCATTCTAGAACGTTATTCCCCTTGGCTATTACTCCAATGTCCTTAAGCACTTGTGAACCCTTTTCTACAAGAAGTTCTGGCATGAATCTGAAAAGAAACATAGTTTTTATTTCATGTACCTTAATTTTCCTGTCACACACACACGCGCGCGTACATATAGAGCATAGCAATTTAAATGTAGGTGATTGTTTTTTTTTTATGTTCTCTCTCCTCCCCTTACTACGCAAAAGCCATAAAGTCTTAGTAATGAAACATTTCAAATTGTAACTGTGAAAAGAATAAGGCATGGCTTAGAAGGAACCACTGCATACATAAATATCAGAAGCTAAGAAAATTTGACGTGAGTATGACTGGACAGGGGTATCGATCCCGAGTCTTCCCGAATACGAATCCGACATTTATAAAGCTATGTGCGTCTAGATTCGGTATCTGTTGGGATGGAAAACAATTGACTGGGTGCTGGCACCCATCTGCACATCTATTATAGCCATTTTCAGTGGTTTCTCACTTGTACTCTCTGGTTGGCAATTCTCTTCTGGTAACGGAATTTTCCTGATATTAGAAAATAAATTGAAAGGTACTGTAACGTATTATTCTGCCAAATGATTGTCAACCACTGTTCATTAATAATAATATACTTTTTCGTAATATTTCCTCTCATAATCGGAAACAATGTCAATATCACTCCGTAGGAAGTAGTTAGTTGTTTATTAATATTACAAGCAAATAATATTGTACATGTTTTCAGTTACCCAGTTATGAATAAATTACGGATACAAAAACAGGTGTACCATTTTTAATTTACATTTGCACTTTTGTTTTTGTTTCATTTGAGCTCCTATTTTAGGTTTGACATTTCATTCAAAGAGATCACTACATATGTAACCAGAAATGTATTGAAAGTTAATGAAATGTCCAATTATAAGTATTTTATCTCAATACTCAAAACAAGAACTCTTATTGTAATACAATACACACTCAACCACGCTGTTGAGGAGTGCTATGGAGCACCTGGATTGGTTATAATATGTTTAGTGTTTGTCTGAAACTCTCAGAATATCTGACGATGCACTTGACCCAATATAACAGTATACAAATGTTGTGCATTATTTGATAAACCATTGTTTCGTTGTTTCAGAAGTTGGCTTTCTCCTCCCATTCACTGTTGTCACACAGACAGCAGCCAAAATAGTATCGACATTGATAATATGGTTACAAAATTATGTGTGTGGGTGTGTGTGGAGGGGGTTCGCAACAAGTGTGTTTACGTAAAATTTTTTATATGGATGAATAAAAATCTGATGTCCTTCATTACATGTATAGGATAAACATGTTCCTTCGATTTGAAGTTTTCGCTGGCTTTGTTTTGTATAGGAGATCGAGTGTACAAGTACGTGTTTTATTTTTCAAAATTTCCATTCTAGTTCCAAGAGAAGCAATATCAGGGCATAGCCAATATATAAGCATGAGTCCTGTCTTGTCATGCAGTACATAACTATTTGATTTAGTCCGTCTGAAAAATACCTCTCTTGTGCACCATTCCTCAATTACGACAAATTTCCAGGGCCAAATTATTAGTAACATTATTATATGATTTAATTTATACTTATTACAATATGTGGGGAAATGCAGTCTGTATATGTTACCATCACTGTATGAGTGTTTCATAATATCATATACGAATAGTAATTCCTACATCTGCAATTTACCTATTATGGTTATGTAGTACGTCACTGCCATAACTGATACACACAGAAATGAAATTGAAGTGAAGTAGGTTTTATGGCACAGTAGGCAAAAGTCTTTAATGCCGATGGGCGTAAATGGTGTTAGTATAGAGTACCGTCGAAATGAAGGGGTGGGGTAAATGGGAGAACCCCAATAAATCCCGCCAACCAGCAACATCGTAAGGCATGACTTCCACTTACGAAACATCCGGAGTTACCTGGCAGGGGATTGAACCCGGATCCCCTTGGTGGAAGGCGAGCGATCTAACCACTCAGCCACCTCGGCCAATTGGTAACATTGATCGCGATATATTTTTTCCCATATATTTAAAAATACATCAACCTCAACATTGTATGACATACCTCTTAAGGCCAAATTCTTTAGGTTCGCAAGGAAACATTCGGGAATCTGAATCGCACTAGGCAGTTACAGTGATTGGCTCTATTGGCGATGGTTTCGGCCAGCCATTATCTCCTTGTGGTGTTGATAAAACCAAGGCTTGTTCCCTGTAATCAGCAAATTAAATAAATGGAAATACAGAATTGCTACACTAGGTACCTATATCACTAAAAGGTTAGGTAAGTGAGTTTTACGGCCCTAGATCTTCAGAACCGATGATGGTGAAATTAGGTGAAGAACAACACATCTCCCATGCCCTGTCAAGATTCTAACCGGGGCCCTCTCACACCTTAGACCGGCATCTTACCGACTACTCTATGTGGGCTGCCAATATCACAAATATAATACGCATGAAGACAAAACTATTATTGTTATATTGACAAATGAGTAAGCATCAATCTCATACCTTTCTTTATCCTGTATCCTCAATTTTACTAGGCTACAGGTACTATTTTTTCCTTTCGCGGCCAAAAATAACCTTTTCTGTCTTCTTCCTTTTCCTGTCACGGCTTTACTCTCCACTGGTTGGCTACTTGAAGAGGTGCCTGGGTCAGCGCTGTTTGTGACGATATCCCCAGAAGCTTGGAACGATAAGAAAAAGAAAGGTAAAAGAAATATAAAACTAAATACAACTATCCTTATACTTATTTATTTCATAGACAAATTCAACCTAGCATCATATCTGAATATATGTCACTAATGATATTTGAAAGAACTGTGCAATGGAAGTGCATAACTGTATTTATTTGTTTGGACATACTCCATTGCAAAATAAATGACTAGGTGGCAGTACAAGAGGCAGTATCCACATACAGGATATAAATGTTCTTGTCATTCATATAGTCGTTTCTAGTTAGCTGAACAAGTAAATGAATGCTCCTTATTTGTTCATAACGGAGGATCACTGTATGGGATTACTATTGTGCTGATGTCATATAGTGATCTCATACGATATGGAATCAGTTTATGCGATCACTACAGTGGTTATGAACAACGCTTACTGTATCGTAAGTTATGGGGATGCATCATCGAGAAAAAGTGTGTTCCTCAGGATGGACGTAGTTACGAGACTGCGATTTGGTTCGCTTGAGACCAGCCGATGTCGGCGTTGTGGAAGGTGACAGCGTCGCTGCTACAGTCGATGTCGTCGCTGGTGATGTTGCTAGTACGTGTGGGAGATGTTGCCGGTCCTTCCAGTGCACATGCGGGAGATGTCGCTGCATCTGTCGGAGCTGTAGATGCAGCTGGTGCGGCTGCAGCCATTCCTGTTGCACTGCGTGCAGGTTAGTTGTTGTGTAGAGTGATGTGTTTGTTGCTGGCTGTGTATGCCGCGACTCGTCGCAAGTTAGTACACCCTCCCGGTGCTTGTATGAAACGTTGCAGTGATTGGAGAAGGTGGCCAGCTGGAAGTTTCTGAGGTACGTCGGTGGGAGACTCCTGCAGCTTGCTTTTGCGTTACGGTGTTTCTGCCTGATTACTATGATGGAGTCCGGCAAGACTTTGTCGATTATTTCGACGAGTCTTTGCAGGAGTATGTGGTGGCCTGCGAGAAGTTTTCCATGGGCAAGGTCGCCGAGTCCGGCTACCACCTTCACACATTCTTGTGACTGAACGCTGATTCGAAGATGACGCTGAAGCAGATGCGTGAGGTGGTACGAATCTACGCCGGTCCCGACAGCCATATAGACATCCAGTTGGCGAGATCGCCGAAGAACGCGAAAAAGTATGTGTCCAAGGAAGACCGCGACTTGCTTTTCAGCAACGTGTCTGTGAAAGACCTTCATATATCCTACAGGGACTGGAGGTGGGCGAAGGACACTCTGTCTTTCTCGTATGCCGATCCGTTCGTCATGGAGCATCTCAACATGCACAGTTTCCTTGTGCATCTTCACGACGAGATGACTTCGAGGAGGCACGAAAAACGACGCATTTTGCCCGTGGAAGACGGCCGGCCCAGTTGGGAAGAAGAAATCGTCGGTTGGTTCAACGCCAACCTCGCAGTGGAACGAGGGACGAAGAGGCACCTTCTGTTGTATGGGTCTAATACTGCAGATGGCTCTTCTTTCCTCAGGTCGTCGGTGTAGGACGGCGACATGGAAGATGTGTTCGTCCCAGGTGCAGCATATATGTTCTCGTTCCAGGACCTGGAGGACGACTTCCACAACTTTATCATCTTTGATCCGATCCACATCGAGGCGTATACCCACCTTCAGCCGATACTAAAGAATCTGCTGTACTGCGAGGAATACAACACGGAGAGGAAGTTTAGATCGTCGGTGAAGAAGTGTTTCAACGGGCTCGTCGTATATACACGCTCGGGCTCGGCAAGTGGCCATTGTGGTTCCTGCCTAAGGTGGTACCCGTGTTGTGCGAGAGAAGGTATTTCGGCGAACGCCTCGCCGAACTGATTGACGATGATGAAGACTCCGAGCATGCTGAGGCAGCTCGGGACGAAGGAGGAGACGTCGAGCCCCAGCTGTTGCCGGGGAACAACAATCTTTCCTTGCTTAAAGAGCATGAGCTAAAGATGCTGGCAGCGGAACAACCCTTCGAGGTGCGAGGAGAGTACACCGACGTCGCAACAGGGGAGGTGGTGGAATTGGAAAATGTAGGTGCCGGCCTGTTGGACATCGAGGTAGCTTCCGAAGGCGCTACTTCGTGGAGCAGCTGGTATGAACTGACGTAGGTTACCGTTTCTCCATTGTCGTCTCCCCCTATCATCGAATCTCTGGAGTAGCTTCTCGCAACATCTCGCAGCCTTCGTAGGCAGATCAGGGTGTTACCCCACAGTAGTTGCGAAATACTACTGTAGGCTGGAGAAGCTTGCCGACCATTGTTTTTAATGCTGCCTTTGACGTTTCCAAGCCCGTTTGCCAAATTCAGAGGATATTCAATGGGTTAAATTTTTTACTTTTTACGTAGCATTTATTACTTACGGGCTCCTGCGATGTCGTCGATGTTACGCTGAGAATCTGTACATATGTACCACCTTTATCTTTTGTTTGTTTTATTTTTTTATACCTGTCATTAGCACATCTCATTCTTTTCGGTTCCTGCATTAAGAAGTAATTACATACAACATTACATTTTATTTTGTCTTCTTGTCGTGTGCTTTTCACTAACCTTTGTCTGTGCTTGTTTGTTCGCAGGGCGCAAGAAAACCAACAAATGGGTTGAATTCACAGGCGACATCGGAGGATTGCATAGGATTCCTTGCCATCTAAGATAAATTATGTGGTCGAACAGCCTGAATTACAACGTGCGACTTGCCATAGGTGTATTTTTTATTCGGAAACAGGTTTTCTCCCGAACTCATGCACAATGTGTTAGCGTTCACGAATAGCGAATATCGGAGGAACAAATCGATGCAACAGAAAATGTGCACTATATGATTTTTGGTCAGCTGAGGGTCCCGAAGGGGAGGTTAGAAGGCGAAAATATTACTACTTTGATCTGCCGAGGAATGAAGTTCTCACTCTTAACGGAGAGAAACGCAGGAGGGAGTTTGGCCGTTGACAAATTTTTTGTTGTTGTTTATTTTCCTTTAATAACTTTCTGTGGCGTCAAACGGTTAGCCTTATACATTCTCAAACAATACTAAAATAAATATCACTATTACTTTTCCATGTGTAATACAAATTATTCACCTGCAGTAATGCATTAGTTATTTCTTTTGTACGCCCTATCACATTACCAGCATACATAAGGTATTGTAAAGATATGAGGACTCATATCGTTACCGGTTTAAGTATATTATCTCATGCAGTGATTCCGTACGTGTGAGATCTCTGAATGGGATCACTACAGTATTGATACATATAGTGAACCTGTACAATATGTGATCGCTGTATTGGATCAAAACAGCAGTGACAAGCCTGGAAGGTATTGCCAATATTTTAGCACTCTTCTCGTGACTGGTTTAAGTTTATGATCCCATATTGTGATCCCATACAATGTGGAGTATGTTTACTTTATGAGTAAATCATTTCGTGTCGTTGCACTGTAAAACAAAGCAATCGCCCTTCACCATTACGAAGTTACCTTCGTCGCAAGCTCGCCGACACATGTCGGTGAAGGGCGAATGCACTCCATGTACACGATCTCATACACGATACCATATATATGGGATCTTTAGCTTCAGATTTGTCGTTGGTGTCAGACAAGGCTGGAATGCATTTGTAAGATGTTGGTAGGCATATCCTGATTGGTTTGCGTGTATGATCCCGTGCGATAACGTATGTGATCGCACAATTATGTATCCATGTTATCACGTACCCGATCACAAACATATGAGATCATTATATTTATTTTCCTTGTTGGTGCTGGCAAAGCTAGAAGGTATTGATAAGATAGCACTCATACCTTGGTTGGTTTAAGTGTATGATCTCATGTAGTGATTCTATATTTATGGGATTACTATATAGGATCACTACCATGGTGATTGCATTTAATGCTTCCATACGATATGGGCCCACTTTATACTTAATGGGATCACATTTTCGTACACTGATCTCATACGGTATGGGATAACTATTTGGAATCACGATCACATACACTGATCCAATGCAATATGGGATCTAGGTATGGGATCATGATTTCATACAGTGATCCCATATAATATGGGATCACTGTATGAAATTACGATCTCATATAGTGATTCCATATCGCATGAGATCACTGTATGGGATCAATTTTCATACAGTGATCTCATGCAATATGGGATCATGCTATGAAATCATGTTCTCATACAGTGATATCATGCGATATATAATCACTGTATGGTATCATGCTCGTATACAGTGATATGGGATCACTGTATGGAATCACGATCTCATACAGTGATCCAATACGATATTGGATCACTGGATGGGATCCCATACCATATGAAGTATGCATCCTGTATGAGTGCCTAATGTAGTGTCGTTGAACTGTAAAACAAAGTATTCACCCTTCACCACATCCTATTGACTTCTGTGTGAGCTCGCCGAAACAAGTCGGTGAAGGGCGAATGCACTCCATGTACATGATCTTATATACGATAGCATAGGTATGGGATCATTAGCATCAGGTTTGTCGTTGGTGTCAGACAAGGCTAGAAGGCATTCGTAAGATGTTAGTAGGTATGTCGAGATTGGTTTAAGTGTATTATCGCATGTTATAGCATACGCGATCAAATACATATGAGATTATTAGGTTTAGTTTCCTTGTTGCTGTCTGGCAAGGCTAGAAGGTATTGGTAACATTACTAGGCGTTCCCTACCTGCTTCAAGTGTACGATCTCATGTCGTATGGCATCGCTTATGGGAACATTGCATGAGTTCACCGTACAGTTGTCATATGTGAAGTACACTTACTGTATCAATAGTGTACATCATTCAGTCACATTGTACTGTAAAACAAACTATTCACCCTTTACCCCTTCCAACTCGTTAATTAAATCCCGTTCGAGTTTGTGGACAGAGGTCGGTGAATAGCGAATACACAGTTATTTGTTATCCCACAATTTGTATACTTGTCTTTTTTCGTACCTCGTTTCATGTACGAGGCGGTTAAAAGGTCATAGCGTTCAATTAGAGAGGGATTGCCATTAAGAAATACATTCCGTTACTTACTATAAACATTTAATACAATTAAAATACTACAAAATATTTCCTTCATTAATTGTTACTTGCTAATAGAAAAATATTTCATTCTGTGTAAAAAAAAATCTTCACCGTTAAATATCCTTGAAAAAATAGTACACAATTTCGAAATGTAACAAAATTAAAATTTTTTATCTTTAAAAAAATAAATAAATAAAATTTTGTTCCTATAACACATATAAAAATATACAATTAACTTGAATCGCTGCTGGAGTTCTAGTCGTCATCCTCCCCCTCCTCTTCCCGGCCTGGCGACCTTCTCTGGGCCCCCTTCCCCCTTCTTATCTTCTGCAGGAGATATCTGGAGCGCCCAGTGAAGGTGGCCCAGGCATGGGACAGCACCTGGCTGCCCATCTGCCTCGCCTCCTCTCGAATTTCAAACATCGGTGAGCAGATGGCTGTAAACATTAAGTTCATCTATTACTATGCCATTTCGGATATTAAAAAAAAATTGTTTTATTAAATGCGAGAAAAAAATTTTCCTACCTTATTTGCCGGCACATTATATTACGACACTTTAGCTTACTCACCCACTTCACTGTCTCCCCGATGCTGGAGTAGGCCAGGAAGGGAGGGTTTACTCTGGGCATCTTCTCACGCCTTAATACCAGGCGTAACAACCTGCCGGCCAGCATTACGGCGGACTCACGCCCAGCTTCCACGTTCTGCCGCAGCCTGGCCAGTGCAGCTTTCCGCACCTCCACGCTGCAGACACATTGCGCAATTAATGACTGTCAAAAGAAAACTAAAAATAAGACAAAAAAACATAAACAAGCAGAGTATGCTTTTGTCAACAGGATACATACACAACGAAAAATTCCAAAAACGGAATCGGGTCAAATAAAAAAAAGAATAAACAGATAATAAATGAAATAAGAAATATCAAATAAGAAACCTAAGTTGACATGCGACACAACGATGAGACGAAACAAAAACACAGTAGATATCAGACACGAACAGAAATAGAACAAAGGGGTATTTTACGTCCCGCCGATAGCCCAAGTAATTAGACATGGTTACACATATACTTTGTACACTAACTGACCTAATAATGCAGATGCCTACCCAGGACTTAACTACACAACACTTCACACTGAGAACCGGCGTGCCAACCGTCTGCGTTATGGTTACTCAGTCATCAGATGTAGCTCGCGTGAATATTATAGGAGCCTTGAACACTTGGATAGCGTCTAAAATCACCAGGCATCCTACTACAAAACTGACCACACTAGCAGACACTGATGATAAAGAAGCCGGCGCGGAACGGCTGATAGATGAGAGCTCTGGCGGGATCATCCGCGGCCGGCCTTGGTCGCACTTGACCCAGTATAGTGAATATCTTATTTGTCTGTTTCCGTCAAAACTATTTGCCTTATTCAAATTCTGTAAACTGGGTTGAATTCGTCTAACTAGTAACCATATTCCTCTAAGGCGACTTTTTAAAATAAATAGGTTTTTGAAATTATATTTCTAAAAATTACTGTTTCGGATAATTTCAAGGACATGCAAATTACCTACATTAGTACGGTATTACGATATACAATGCCATTTACTGATTTAAAATCCGCCCCGAAGTGCTGCCATTACTCTGCAGAGAATCACACTATACGTGGAAGACATTTAGCCATAATGCCGGCTGATCAATGATGTCCGAGAGAAAGCTACAACAATTTGTATGTCGAAACTGAATATAATGGTGCATACGGACAAAAATCAGTATAATCATGAGTTAGACACGTGACATATTTGAATGCACCAATCATAATTAGGCTATTGTGACACCATACGTCTGTGAATGGCCAGTAGAAGACTGAAACAAGTGAGAGTAGAAACTAGTTATGAAGCAGAGCTGCAGGTGTGCTCATAAGGCTTTGAAACGAAATGGTGCAATACTATTGTTGCCACAAAACCGTTGCTCTAACAATGAGCAGTTTTGGCAGAGGCAACATACTCTCAAAGAGTATTGTTAACTTATTTAGTGTGACTTTCTTCAGACAAGTACAGACTTTTGTAAAATTCAAAGATAGCACTTGTAAAACACATAAAACGTCGTTAATATTTGCATACTTGGTGGAAATACATTCGTTAAGACAAAAACAATTATAGAAACTTGTGAAACATCGGACCTAACGAGTTTTATAAGGCCGGTAGACGATTTCAAAAGTGGATATTCAAAATGTGTAAATCCACCATTAGCTAACAAAGAAACAAATTGCATTAAGAAACTAACACGAAGTATACAACAGTGTTTCAAGATGCCAACCTTGGAGACATTCATACATCCACCTCCAAATAAACGTGTGATTTCAGTGGAAACGGTCGGGATTAAAACTTGCTTCCAAGGCGACCTTTTTATTAGCTTTTGCGTGCTGATAACTGGCATCTCATGCCAAATCGCTGAGCAAGATTGCCAAATCATTCTGAGCATTAAGTCGTAACCGATCATTTGTTTTCTGTGTTTTCTTTGGTTATTTTTCTCCAGATATTTTGCCTGTATTCAAAATTACGCTCTTTTATTACACTTGCTTGTAAATTTATTGTGCTTTTTTATGTTCCATGTCTCCGTATTTGAGCTCACCTATCACCTTATCTAATCACATTACACAAAATGTTACATTTGTGATTTCTCAATTAGTTGCTATGATTACAGTTTCGCGAAGTAGGCATATATTAACAATTCATTCTGTACAAGCGTTGCAACTTTACAAGCGTCGGTTATGTAACTAAAGTAGGGAAATTGTTGTGCATACATGTAAGTCAAAATATTTTTGTAAAGTAGGCATAAATGATAAGCCACTTAATATTTTTAAAGTTCGTAACAAACTAGTGTTTACATGTTTAATGTGTGAAGGAACCTGATTTTATAATTTGTGTAATATAACTTAGGAGTATGTAAGCATATTATTTTTATTAATCTCTATTAACGAGAAATTTCTATCAATATTAAAGCTCAAATTATATTTTTCAATGTTTGCATGTACAGTTGTGTGTTTTCATATGTAGCGAGTTCCTGCCAATAAATTTAGTTTTATTTAAATACTATGGCATTTGTTTCGTATTTACCTTCTGTATAGTATTTGTAGCATTTGACGATTATTGCTGTAGTCATCATATATTTTCAACCTGAACATCACGGTGTCAGTCATCCAATATATGAATTTTAAAAATGATATTATGCCTCAACTTATCTTGTTCGTCCAATCAGTTGCATTTATGAGAGTGTCTTATTTAAGTTGTCAGCCACATTGTTTGTTGCGTGATCACAGGATTGTAATATTTTGATGTACTCTTATTTCAAGGCAGTATGGTAAGTGGGATACTTGTTCCTCACTATTCTTTCTGCACGCCAGCACACCACACTCATGTACTACGATGACTGCAGCAGCTTATATATTCTACAAACTCATTGCCACAATTACAATGTGCGAATATATATCGAGTTACTAGCGTGTACAGTGAGATACATCCTATCATGTCTACAGTCGCTCTCACCCAGCCACACTACGTCGTCACGGTGTGGAGTGGAGAACATACAATTGGTCAATTGCCCTGCCGATACCGCGCAGTACTACCAGCAGTCATGCTTGTCGAGAGAGGCAAATGCCCAGGGACCAGAGTTCATAAGGGGCCCGGAACTGGGGCAGTAAACGGGAAAATAATGAAATACAACTTTTAGAAATGTTATTTTCAATCACAAATACTTTGTCTCATGTCACATATTGTTGCTTCCTGTATTATTAGGCCGAGGACAAATGTTGTATTCAGTTTTCATTGAAAGAAAAAGGGGGATTTGGGATGGTATGGGGCCCTAAAAACTTACTTGTACAGGGCCCGGAAATCCTGTCAGTGGTCCTGCCAGCAGTTGTAGACGGACAACACGGAGGTTTATATACAACGTGGTCGGATCCATGATGGACCCTCCCTCGCGGTTGGGGCAATCGCCAACACACCTCTAAACCGTAGACTAAATAGCACATTGTTAAGGATATTTATTTATTACGATTTATGTACGTCGAACAGAACAAAGCCACGATGGCGGCACACAGTGGGAAAATGGGGAAAGTCTGCTAGGGGCTGTTTAAGAAACATCTCAGCATTCTCCTGAAGTGATTTTGGAAAATCGAAATCAGGAATGACTGTGCCAGGGATCGAACCCGGTTCCTTCCAAATGCGAGGCGAGTGTTTCACCATTGCTCCACCAATGCTCTTAAAAGAAAGTGAACTCTATTAGTAAAATACCATTTCAGAATGACATTCGTTTATTTGTAGGGGAACGTGTAGACGATCACAGCAAAGTGCCTGTCAAACAAAGTGCCATATTTTTAGTATCTGACTTCCTCCTGAAACTCATCGCTTGTCACGTGCTTGTTATGAAGAGTCTCGTGAACCACTGTGATATATCAGTGTCTTGTATACGTCTATTGTGCTGGAATGGAAGGAATCTAAGAACTATTGTAAGAGTGAATGATAGATTTTTGTCAGCACTTAACGTCGAGACCTTCATCACTGGTGAGGGGTGACGTGAGATGAGTACGGAGCAAGACCGGAACGATAGAGCGGGGAAACGAGAGATTGCTGAGATAACTAACCGACTACCGGCATTGTCGGCTCGATTCCCACATGCGAAAATCTGGGGAACGAACACGCCGAGAATCGAACCTAGATAGCCTTGGTGGAAGCGAGTGGTCTGGCCAGTCAGACACCGCGGAGCAAGGAAAATATAAATGGCGAATAAATTTTACATGCAGGATGCACAATATAAACAGAAAGAAATTTAAATGTGGTGAATTTCAAGAAATAAATTTTCCTGGTTTGTTGGAAGATGATGTGACATTTTAGTCTTCCGAATGACCCATGACAGGTTTAGAAACTCTCCGGTTTCTGGTGGAAGGATTGTCACGATAGAAAACTAAACACAGAAGCACAGGATAGTCAAAACAAAAACTAGCAATACGTTTGAAGTAAGGGTAATAATATGGAATGTAGGAAAGTATATCTCTATATATAAAAATGAAAGCTGACTGATTGACTGACTGACTGACATATCAAACTGCAGCCCAAACCACTGGACCTAGAATCGCGAAATTTCTTGTGGGGGTTCCCTTCAGGTCGTAGGCGAGCACTAAAAAGGGATTTTTCGAAATTCAATCTCTAAGGAGGGTGAAAAGGGGTGAAATGTGTTTCCGAAGAAACGTCGATAGAGCTCGAACCCGACGGCCAATCATGGTGATTTTTACTTTAATAGCACACTCGTAAAAATGCATATTAACCAATTTAAGAATTTTTTGAAGTTCAACATTTAAGGGGGTGAAAAGACCTTAAATGTGTTTGCAATCAACTATCGATATCTATCGAACCCTTCGGGATAGAGAGTTTATATTCACTTCAAAATATTGCTTACGTAAATATCCAAAAAGGAGTTTTAGGTTTTTTTTTTAAATTCGACCCCCAGGCAGTAGAAAGGGGCAAAATGTGTTTTTAAGGAATCGTCTTTATCTTTGAAACACATTTGGCTATCGTCGTGATTTTAACTTTAATTGGTTACTTTTACATATGTCTATGACAGGACTCAAAATTGTTTCGAAATTCTTTATTTAAAGGGGTGAAAATACGTGAAATGTGTTTTCGATTATCCTTCCATATCTATCGAATCAATGGAGATATCGAAGTACTCTTTGCTTTAAATTGGTGCTTTTGTAAATATCCCAAGTACCATTTAAAATATATTTTCCGAACTTGGCCCTAAACTGGTTAAAAATGGGGTAATATGAGTTTTCGACTCACATTCGATATATATCGATCCCATAGTTTTTTATATAGAGACGTCATTTTTGTTTAGGATTGATGCTTACTCAAATACCTAAAAAGAGATTTCAGGAATTTCCGAAATTTGCCACCTAAGGACGTGAAAAGGGGTGAAAAGTGGTGAAAAGCGTTTTCAATTAATCGTCGATATATCTTGAACCCAGCGAGCTAATGTTATGTTTTTTACGTCCACGAGATACTAATAAAGTATTCTAAAACGTGATTCAAGGGTTTTTCAAAATTTACTCTCTTAAGTGGTGAAAAGACCTTGAACGTATTTTAGATAAATCCTCGATATCTATCAAACCCGTCGAGATATACAATTAATTTTTGCTTTAGGATAATGATTACAGAAAATATCGTAAAACGGTTTTCATATTTTTAGAAATTCGATTTCTCAATACTGTGCAGGGGTGATATGTGTTTTTTTAGTGAATGATCGATTTTGATTCGACTGAATGGGCTAGCGATGTGATTTACACTTCAGTTGGATACTTATACAAATGTCTAAGATGTAAATTAAAAATATTTCGAAATTCGACACCCAAAAGGGTGAAAAAGCACAAAATTTGTTTTCCATCAACCCACGATATATATGTAACCAGTAGCGATATTCAGGTGTTGTTCGCGTCAGAGTGATGCCTACGTAAATATTTAAAAAAGTATGTATGTAATTTTTTTCTTTATAAGAAACGTAATTATAAAGAATAAAACTTAGTTGGTCAATAATCAAGGCAGACGATCCGAAAAGCAGGAACGAGCAGCGAGAAACAACCTATACAGGAGTTTCACTCTACAGTAACCTATCGAGACGTGGTGTTGTACAACCTCTATGAGCTCAGGACACAGATATTTTATTATTTTTTTTTAATAAATTTTATTTTCATGAATTATTTCGACGTTACGTGACGCAGTTGTTTGTCACTCAGGTCTAAATTCCTGGAGGTTCTGGGCTCGAATTCAGTTAAAAGCTGCGTGCAAACGTTCAATTCTGACACACAAAAACTACAAGGCAGAACGAATTAGTGCAATTTACATGTAGTCTTTAAAAGGGGTAAAATTGCAGTTCGCTTTTCACTTAGGTTTCTCTACAATATCAGCTGACATATCGTCGGTATACTGCCAAAAGTGAATAAGTCATAAATGCTATTTCGTTTAAAAACAGTATTAAATTGTAGATATTAACAAAAATGTGGTACGTTACTGC
>PNEQ01063403.1:18382-39734 GCA_003012365.1 Medauroidea extradentata
AACGACGAATAGACTTTAAACTTGGGCAATTGTTCGTGAACAACATATACATATTCCTAGCATTTTTATAATTTTATCTCATTTTGACATTGTCACTTTTGGCAGTAAACCGACGATATATCATCTCACTAATCTCAGGTTTGGGGCACCAAATACGTTTCCGCGAAACCTTTACCCACTGAAACTTTGTAATGTCAATGAAGTTAAAGTGAATATTTTGAAAATATATAATTGAGGGCACCGTCACCAATGGTTGTGCACAGGGTAAACAGATGTTTCTCATTCGATTAACCTCTTACCTTAGGTGTCTGTAATTACCCCACAACCTCAAACTAGCAGGACTATAAATAAGGACTAGGCGAAGTCGCTGTTAGTGGCAGGGACAAACTTAAGACTACTTTTCGCGTGGAGAGCTATAGCTACTTATCCTTCTGCAGAATTAGTTCAACTAGCCGCTTGGACATTCTAACACTTGATGACTGAAGTACCAATCTTGTGTACAACGAGGTTTTTCAATTAAAGTAAATATTATCAGTTACGAATAATACTCCCGAGCAAAGCCGCGGGGGACTGCTAGTCGGTAATACAAATCATTTAATGGTAATATGTAGGTACCTATGAAACATTACAGTACCAACCAAAAACAAAAGGCCACCCATACATGTAAGGTACACCCGTCCTGGATTCATATTATTGGTTGGAGCGACTCTGTGAATTTTTTTCTGAATGTAATCGCCGTAAGCTTCATTTTTGTTCAAATAAACGTTTTTGTATACTCATTTTTTACAAGCTATGAATTTATGAATATATCGCAAAACTAAAAAAATCACTACAGTTTGCAGTACACAAAAAATAATAAAACAAAAACTACTTTATGTAGGTAAATGTATTTTGTTTGTGTAGCATAACGTTTATCAACCTAAAATTCTATGCAGGATTCACAGCAGGGAAAAATTATTTGTATCTTTACTCTGCCTTTTTGTGAATAATGAGCACAAGGGAAAATCACTCAGAAACACACTTTACACATCTGGGTGAAATCATGTTTTAGATACGTGATATAAATGTTAATGTTATTGATAATTCTTGCCAAACACATTCACTAAGAAGCCTAGGCATAAAATAAACGGCGGCTCAGTTAATACCACAAAAATATACACACTGAATTAGTGGAATATTTGTACAGTTTTCTCTGTATTTAAAATCATCTCTGTTTCTAAAAAGGTTGATAAATTATTTTTTATTTACTGTGACTGCTTAATAATATATTTACAGTCATAAATACTCTACTTCACAAACAAAAGACATTAAGATATCTGAAGTATTTTTTGTTTAGTATTTTTTGTATACTGCAAAATGTAGTGATTTTTTTTAGTTTTGCGATGTATTCTCAAATTCGCAGATTATAAACAAATAAATTTACAAAAACGTTTATTTGAACAAAAAAGAAGCTTACGGCGATTACATTCATAAAAAAATTCGCAGAGTCGCTCCAACCAATATTTTGAGTACGGGACATGTGTGCCTTATACGTATGGGTGGCCCTATGTTTTTGGTTGGTACTGATTATAATAATTGAAACAACAGAATTGTTTGCGAGAGACATTTCCAACGGGTGATTTTCTCTGTTTTGTTTTATGTTTTCTTCTTTTATTGCGCATTATATATGTAATCATGCATAACTTTCCTTTTAATGAGTTATTGTGTATCTATACATACACACAGTTATTGTGTTTGACTTTTTGAAGAGTACCTTACTTTCAATCTTTTATTGGTCTTTACTTCTTGTGGATAGTACAGCGTTTATTTTATTTCTACCAGTTTGCAGGCACTGATGCCTAGATGCCGAGCTCTCCACGATACCATTAATTAATTCATAGAATTGCTATGCAAGTAAAACCAGAAATAATTAAGTATATGTAATATTTATAAAAATACGAAATGTCACGGTGTATTAATTTTTTTTATGAAGTGCCAAAAGAGATATTTCAGCGAACATTTAAGAGTCGTTCTTTATGTCATACGTTAAAATTTGTCGCACAGAAATAAACAAATATGTACAGTACCACAGTCATTACTACCATACCAACAGCAGGTTCTACTGCTGCAATGTAATTAGAA
This sequence comes from Medauroidea extradentata, assembly GCA_003012365.1. Taxonomy (NCBI): domain Eukaryota; kingdom Metazoa; phylum Arthropoda; class Insecta; order Phasmatodea; family Phasmatidae; genus Medauroidea; species Medauroidea extradentata. The sequence goes on from PNEQ01063403.1 coordinate 20,504, forward strand.
GCTTTATGTACATTGCTATAAGATCATCATCTACTTTAAAGTGTGTCGTCATTAATATATCTAGAAATAACCATATATCAATATATTCATTATAATTCTTAATTGTTACAATTTCTGTAGCTATAAGTTAGCCTACAATATGATATTCTCTAGTATGACTCTGGTCTGTCAAAGTTGGATCGCGGTGTAATGATGTTGGACTGTATACATCACAAGCCGCATTTAGTGTTCGTATGTTCTCAAGTTACTGTCCACTTCTCAGTCTGACTATATTATTTGCTTCTTTATTCCTGTCTCATCACACAGATGAACACAGTAAACAGTTTTGTCATGCCCATTGAAAATGCAGTTAATTCATCCTCTGTTTCGTTGGTTTTAGGAGGTAAAGTATTTCTTGTAGCCAGATATTCATGAAAAACGTTTAGTGCATTCTGCTGATAATTGTGTTGTAATTCGACGAGATCTTTCTAGATAATTTAAAACCAACAAGTAATTGACTTGCAACATCTACTTGCCACAATGCAAGTAAGTCAAATGACGGTATCGACTGTGTTGTCCGCACTGGAGCTCGAGCGACTAATGCACGTACGGAACTCTGCACTGTCTCGTAACTTCCTCGCTACAACTTGTTGACAGACGGCCGCAGCTACCGATCATAAGTTCTCGGTCATCACGCTTGGCGCGCGCACGTATATTAGACTAGACACTATTATTGTTGTATTTTTCTGCGATTACCGTCCTACGTGCTATGACGCCGTAGTGCGCGCCTAGCCTTTACTAGGAAACTGTTTCAATATGGCGCACATCTACTTACCGTTCCCATCGTTCAGCCTTTTCTTCCCGCCAAGAAACTAGTGTCATGCTTCATAAGTGGCGGGTTTTGCTATTGGGCTGCAGACCTACCTGATTATTTGGGAGTTTCAGTAAATAATTTTCAGTTTCACAGCTGGTGTTATAGAAGATAATTTGCAATGATATCTTTTGAACTACCTACTCGCCGAAACCGCCAATCGATCGCAAAGTCTGAGGAATGCGAGAAAGTTTTACTTGTGTACGCATTTCCTGCCTCGGGCGGTCTGAACTAGGCGGGGCTGTGAGGCGAGCAGCCCGCCTGACCTTGCTGGCTCATGTGCAGAGCACGCCCCTTGAAGAAGGGGGGCGGGGTGTATGATAAATGGCGCGCTAACTTAAAAATGCAAAGTAAAGTAGAAGTTACATTATTATTCATTTTTAAACAACATACTATGTAGCCGAGCACTTTACCGAACCATATGGCAGAGAAGTAAAATAAACTCATTGACGAAAATTTCAAAACTTGACTTCCTGTCCGACCACCACTATAACCATTTATCAAATACAAAGGTTTTTTTTTTTTGCTAGACATCCTTTTCTGATACTTTATAAATTTGTCTTATTTATGATTCCGCAGTAGACGAGACACAGCAAATGTAGCGTCCCTTTACGCGAGTATTTCGTAATAAGGGGAATTACCGTTAGAATTTGCCATTCTCTATCTATTATTTCACTGAATTTATTGAGATATTTAGGTGACTTTTAATATTTAAGGTCTCACGAGTTATTTTCATTTGTTTCTTTATATTTTAATTATTTATAAATATCTTTCTTTATATTTATAAATTTCGTTGTTTGAAGTCTCTAGCCTCCCTCCTTGCGTATGGCCATTGCCCTATACAGGCCGTTCACGATAAAGTGAGCACTGTACAACGAGTTACTGCTAAATTTGTTCTAAGAAAAGAACGACGAATGAACTTCACTTACAAGTAACGGGTATCCACTCATTAGTTAAGTGACCATTTAGTCCAAACATGTTTTTGACTTAATAGTTTATTTTAAAATACAGTGAAATGTAGTAAAGTTAGAAGTGTAAAAGAAACACGAACTATAGTGCATTCAATTAACGGTGCAGTTTTGTTAAATGTGAAACATTGTGATTTGTGAACCTTTAGAACGCTGAACCCGTAAAAATTAAAAATTATGTATTTGAACCAAACTCTGTTTAACTTTTACACATCATATAGCATGCCATTTACCCAAATAAAAAAATACGACTCAGAGTTTTAGCATAATCACATATTTAATATCACACCGTTAAAAATTTCCATAAATTAATGGCAATATTTACAAAAAAGTACTGTAATTTTACGGAATTGACTTCTGTAATTTATTGTTTACAGAAATTTGTCCGTATTGCCAGTTTACAGATGTTTCGACCGCAATTTTCCATAAATTCATGGAAATATGTTTCTACAGTTTTCAAGTGGATATTATTGCGTTTCTTAAAAAAAGTGGTATTAATAATCACTATGAATCCTGAAGTTACTGTGCGTGCACAATGGTTTTAAACAAAAAGAAGACAAGACAAGCTAAGGTAATATAAGTTAGTGCTGCTTCCTGGTTGTCCACACTTTGCCGTGAAGAGAAGAGCAATACAAACAAGGACTCGTATCGCACATGGACAAAGGGCCGAACAGTCCAGTAAGTGACTGAAGTGTTCCGAGTAGTGACCCCGTGTGCGTTATGAACCAACTGGGAGCAAAACCGGCATAAGGTGCATTTGAATAGCATTAGTCCCCCTCCTCTGGATGCTTCTATTGGCCTATAGGGTCATAAGGGAGGGGACGTTTACTTGTCTGGTATTGGTTGTTGGGTTCTTTGGGTACGAGTAGTAACTAAGTGCCATGAGGTCTGTGTTTGGCTGAGGGCTTAAGCCACGCCCTAGGAGGGGGAGTGAGGGTGGAGGGTAAGTGAGGTGAATGGACACTTTTGGTACAATTTATGCCTAAACACCATGAGGGGGAAGTGGATGTCTGCCCCCCTCTCCTGCACCCAATGCTTGTACTCGCCTATATCTACCCTTATAGCATACCCACTCACTATCATAGCCCCCTCTCCTTATGATATACCCCGGTCCTGTCTTAAAGCATACACCTGTAGCCTCTCCTGCCTCCTCAATTTCCTTATGACATACCCTTCTAGCCTACCCCACTCAATAGCCACAAGAATTTTATGTTCTCCTCGCTTCGTCACTGCTGAAAAAATCTGCGTTTCACGCTAGCGGGTATATACCTTTAAAGTTATTTATTTCTATAGAATAAAATCTTTTTATCATAATGTAATTAATGAAGTTCTCTAAAATCAGAAAGTCAGATACAAAAGTATTCTCTTATAAAGTTGGTATCTTACCACTACATGGAACTCAATTACTCTTAAAATGTCACTGTGGTATAATGGTTAGAGCTTCTGCCTCATAATGATCATGTTGGGAATTCAAAACCCAGCAAATTCGAAAAAAAATTTTTGGTTACTAAATGATTCATTAGAATCTCGAGAAAACATAGTAAATGAGAATATGTTGTATTTCTGGAAAATGGAATGCTATTAGCTTAAAGAAATATTTTTTTTTGTGGAAACTGGATTGTCCGTAATTTTACGGAGGGTTCCGTTATCAAGAAAAACTGAGTGTCCATTACTTTACGAAGATTTCTGGGTAATATTTGCCTGTACTTTTCCGAAAATTCATGGAATTTTTTTCTAACAGTGCACAAAATGGCAGTTGCGGTGTAGCCAAAATAATACAAAATAATTAACTTGCAGAAACAAGATAATTCATATTGATACTTAATGATGTGAGCTACTTCAAGACAATTTTGTAAACACAAAACAATACAATTTTGTATTTTTTAATAATTGATGAAAATGAGTACCACATTTTTGCGAAACTTTGACTCTTGGGTACTACTGAAATTTCCAAAACCAACTTTCGTTAGACATGTCATAAAATTCATTGATACACTGACTTTCAGTTCCTGTAGTTTTTAATTCATTAGTTAATTACATTTTTTTATTTTGGCTACATCACAATGTCAATTTTGTAACACTGATGAGTGATTATGCCATAACTACGGGGCCTAATTTTTTTATTTGAGGAAATTACGTGTTATCTGATGTGCAAAAATGAACAGCGCTTGGCAAAAATTAAAAAAATAAATAAATAAATTTTATCTGTCCAACGCCCTTAAAAACAAGATGTTGGACCCATAAAAATTACACATTTTATATTTGTACCAAACACTCTTCAACTTTTACACATAATAGGCCTATAACATGTCATTTACCCAAATAAAATAAAAATTAGTCCCATAGTTTTAGCAAAATCCCCTGTCAAAGTCACAAAATGGCAATCAATCCGATGTTGGGACAGCACGCTCTTATGTGTTAGACTTGGCGAAACTTTCCACGCAGCTACCCTTGTTGTTCTGCACCTACTTGCTACTTCAAGTACTCAACACAATAATACAAAGGTATGTTACATTTATTATAATTATGTTTGTGGATTTTGTTTATTTTGTTCTAAAAAAAATTACAGTAATATATAGGCAAGTTAAATTTTTTAAAATTATGTTCGAGGAATTTTTTAATTTTGGTCTAAAAAATTAACTAATAACTTGAAACGTTTCAAACTAATTAAGAAAATTGAATAGCGGTAATTGCTTGAAACGTTACTTGATTTCCTCTACTAGGGACTAGGGAGGCGTCTTAACATAATGTTTCTTTAAAAAAATGTTAATAAATCGACCAAAAATATATTCATTGTTTAGACATGAGAACTGCTAAAATAACACCATTTTGCACCTTGAAATCCAAATTTTTCCAGGGGAGGACCCCCCTCCTTTTATTGAGGGATTAGTGTTCCTCCTTGTATGCAGCCGAGCCGCGCCTGTACTCCATACCTAATATCTGATACATTCTGTCACAAAAAAATTAGTAGCTATGTGAGAATTCTAATTAGTACCTAAATTTAGTATACGTCATAATTAGTCGCATTACATCAACGAGAAGCAATGCACTGCCGCTGTTTCAAAACTACAGTAAACATATCGGTACCAATTTTTAAAATAAGCAGCTTGTTTATAATTTTACATGTCAAAGTGTCCTAATGGTTTTCTGTTATATTTGCGATATGTTATGTCACCTAGCAAATTTTGTGCTCTTAACTGCCTCTTTGACAGTCTATAAAACAGAGCATATTTCATACACTACAGGACTTGTAATAAATAATTAAGTACTTAGGTATCTTTCTAATTAAAAATATTATAAAGAAACTAAATTGAAATGTTTTCATACACTTTTCTACGAATTTGTAGCAAAGCACTGATTCCCTGATGATAGTTGCTCATGCCAAAACTAATAAAATGATATGGTTCAATCACTTGAAATGTAAGTAATGTTTCACAGTCTATTTTATTGATGAACCGCACTGGATCCTACGCTGCGAGGCTCGAGGTGTGTTCCGGTACTTTATATAAAAATACATTTGAATCTCGCACATGACCGGTGGCAACGAGCGTGTTCCCATGGTGACAGTAGCGAAACGAACATGCGTTACAGGTCAGGGTAAGGTTAACTCTACAACACGACAGGAACACGCCCTCGTAAAACAAACGGGACAAACTAATCCTTAATAAAGGATGCCGAACTTGTTGCCTTCAGTAATGCAACGAAAAATATATGTTGTTATTATATAAAGATACCTTCAAGTTATGTATCTGCACTGATGAATGTAATAAACAAACAGTTAATTGTAATTTGATAAAGAAGGTGGTTTTTTTCATTTCCTACTGATCTATTAATTATCCTGTATCCTGTATATGAATTTTGCTTTAAATCAACTTCTAGACCGTTCAACTGTTCGCCAAAGAAATTGGTATACATAAATATTTGCACTCGGAGAATACTTTAGCGTTACCTATTTTGCTACTATATAAATACATATATAATACTAGAAACGAGATTGTGCCGCAGTGCATATAATACTGTACCGTTCCACCTATCGCCATAAAACTGGTAACAAATAATAATTAGTGTTCGTTCGTTTGCCTTCTATGCTTTCCTACGTCACTCATCCGAATGGGATGAAACTTTGGAGAGGGCGTGCGCCTGCGAAGTTTTCTGCCGAATAATAGTGCAAACATGGTAAACTGACTGAACGAAGAACACAAGATATTTCATTGGCATTGCAACATATGCTGGGACAGCTAGTGTGACACAAATGCATGCTTTGTACATGCATATACATGCATGCATTCTAACGGTTGTTAGATCTGAACCCACTTCCCCTAAAATAAGACAATCCTTTCCAAATGCAGATCTGTAAAACAACAAATGGTTACAGAGTTCCGATGTCCCTTTACAATATCGGTCTAACATACATACCCACATGATGCTACATGTATTTCTAAATTCTTGCAACTGTATAACAACCTATTAACTCAACTTATTTAAGAAATAGTACATCCGTAGAAAAATAAAGATTTCCGTAAAACAAACCTAACAATTTTTGATAAAAAGGGACGAACTCATCACATGAAAAAAAATCAACATTAAAACGTGTATAATACAAACAATAATAAAAATGCGGAATTTCAATCATTGCTGAGACTAACAAACTACAAATTAATTAACTGATTTCGAACAGTTCAAGTAAAGTATATTTACATCGAATAGTGTAACTTTTTTTCGTTAGTGATTTTATTTACTTGTGCAAATGAGTGTTTGTTTAGTGTCAAGCGACGTATATGCTAAACAATGGTAATGGTAATATATGTGATTCAAACTGAATAACTCGCAAATATTTAAAATATTTAAACAAACCCCCGACTCACAGGATACTAAATTTCAAATCTATCAGACATGTAGAATTTCTCACATTCATTCAAAAATATCTAGGATTTGTCGTTTACAATGAAAATGAAAACAATGAGTATGTAGCTTCATTCAGTGCATCGTTGCTAAGCAACACTTCCTGAAATAAATAATTAAAAACTAGAAAAGTGCTTATTATATATTTAAACGGCTGAACAGATTTCCTTAAATCATAGCTAAGAACCATCTCGATCACGTCAGCTTTCAAACAAGAAAAATCGCATCAAAATCGGTCCATTCGTTTAGGAGCTACGATGCCACATGAGGATACACAGATAGCCTACTCAGATACACACCGAGACACGTCAAACTTATAACACCTTTCTTTTTGCGACGGGGGTTAAAAAGCACGTAGTGGCTGCTCTGCACACACGGACGAAGCGGCTTGCAGCAAATCAAACTGGTAGAATGTAGATTGAGTGAAGCGGTATTCTGTGGAAAGTCAGGATAGCAATATACACAATTAATCATTCGTAAAAAAGTGTCTCTATATGTAATGTAAATTTTAGAAATATTTAAGTAAAATACCTCTGGTCTTACTCCACTATTTTATTTTAGTTAATTCTTATATACACACCAATTTATTTTTATTCACAAAACAATCACTAGTTTCGTTTCATAGAGTCATGAATTCGATAACTCTAACACTCCTCCTCGATTTTAATTCTACCCAGTATTAAAATCGCTATAGCAATATGTGATAACAGCAGCTTCATAATTGCCGCTGTATAATGTTTAGTAAGTTTCGGATTTTTTTTTTGTAATGGTTTAGTCATAATATCTGCTAAATTATTTCTCGAGCTTACATAATCAATCCTTATGATATTTCTCAACAGTATATCTTTAATAAAGTGGTTTTTACTATCTATATGTTTGCTAAGTTTTGAGTTTTCGGTTTGTCTTTGTCATTGATATGGCACTTGTGTTATGCACATAAATAACTGATTGGTTAGGATCTTCGTGGTTCTGAAAATCATGTGGCACTTCTCTCAAATTTACCTGTTCTTGAGCTGTAGAAGCTGATGCAAAGTATTTGGCTTCCGCCGTACTAAGAGCGATGCTGCTTTCCTTTTTAGATGACTGAGATACAACGTTGCCACCATAGAGAACAATCGATCCGCTTATCCATTTCCCATCTGCATGATCACTTCCCAAATCAGCATCTGAGTAGGCTTCTAATTTTTCTGGTCATTTTTCGTATGATAATAATCGTGCAACTCGACAATATTTTGGGTTTATCTATTTATTCTCCTCCTGAAATTGAAAGCCCTTTGCTACAAATGTGGCTTTCTTAGTTCCATCTTCTTTAATGCGAAAAACCCATTTTGTGTCAATAGCGGCATTTCCAGATGGCAGATACATTAGTGTCCAGGTTTGTTGTTTCTCTAAAGCTTCCAATTCTTTATCTATAGATTCTTTCCATTCCTTGTTATTTTCCGCCTCTTGACAACTTTGTGGTTCCTCTCCTTGTGTGAATAAACAATATGCTGTATCAACTTCATACTCGTTTAAGTGAGATGGAATTTTTATCATGCTTCCTGATTATGTACTCAAAATGTCTTCAGTTCCTTTATCTTGGTTTTCTGATTCTTATTCGTTTTCACAATGTTCTTTTTGTTCTTTTTCTTCATAATTTACTTTAATTTCATTAAATCTGGCACCTCGATCCAGACGTAATTTATTTTCCTCTGTATCCCACAAACGATATCCAGCTCCACCATATACCAACATAATCATTGGTATTACTCTTGGTTCAAGTTTGTTTCCTATTGTAACTGTCACTACCCATGCTTGACATCCAAAAAATCTCAGCTTCGATAAATCGTTTGTTCCGTATCATAGTATTGCTGGAGCTTTTCCTTTATTGGCCTTGGTTGGGGATCTATTGAGTTCGTATGTTGATGCTTGAATCGCCTCACCACAAAGATAGTGAGGTAGGTTAGTTTCAGAAAATTTTGTACGAACTTAGTCCAAAAGTGTACTATTAATTCGTTCGCTTTTTACGTTCATCTGTGGACTATATGGCAGAGAATATTGAAACTCAATTCCTTTTGAGATGCAAAAATTCTGAAGTGTAAAATTTACAAATTCACCTCCATTATCCAAACGAATATTCTTTGTTTTTGAATTATGTTGTGTCTTCACAAATTTTACATATTCTATTACATTTCGTGTAGCTAGATCCTTGGTTTTGACAATTTGACAACAGTAAAGTTACTGTTAACATTTATGATTACCTGAAAACACTTATGCCCTTCAATTGTGGGGACTTTTATCGGTCCACAAACATCCGTAAGAATTAAATCTCCAATTTGTTTTGTTTTCTTCTGATGTGTTTTAAATATTTGTCTTGTTGCTTTCCCTTCAGCATATTTTTCACATGTTTCTTTGCTGTATTCAAGGCCTATGATTTTTTAAACAACATGATTCAAATGGCCTAATCTCCGGTTCCATAGGTTTGCTGGTTTAACCTCCGATGTAATTTTTTTTCTTATTTCATCATTTCAAATTTTAATTCTATGAAAAATAAGTTGTTTAATTTTTCGCACAGGAACGTGCCTGTTGCTTGCTGAAAGTTACTGTTAACATTTACGATTACCTGAAAACACTTATGCCCTTCAATTGTGGGGACGACTTGAAATGAGGCGGAGCTCCAGTCTGGTGTGGGATACAATTCCTACCTCCATGGACACCGTAACCGAACATAACCTTCATACAGGTCTTTGGTTTCACATGTCCCGGATGAGATGTATGTAAAGAAAATTGATTATCTGTATGAAATTTACCACTTTTTCGAGTAAACATTGATATTATGCATTTGCGTATCCTATCCAAGAAATGAAACTAATATTTTTTACACTTGCATGCAAATCTAGGAGTGCACTAAATTTTTTATTTCTGCCATCACCAACTAACAAATCAAAATGTTTGCTGTAAACAATATTTGTTTCCCCACAGTACTCTCCCCCTGTGTTGTGACGTCAGAGGGCGTGTACTTCAAGTCGTCCATTTAATGCCTTGAAGTTTATGCTTCTACCTTGACACGTTGCCCTCACTGTTCCTTCTTTATTTGCAACCATTTTCTCGCCTTTTGCTGTATGGGTGGATATCTCTTGTGATAATATTTGCACATCACACATATATGATTCAATTTTAGTTTTAATTAAATGATCTGTTGCACCAGAATCTAAAACGAAACAGTTATTTTTTTCCATAGGTATTACAGTTCAGTGCAATAAACGATATGTCTTTCTCTGTGGTTTCAGGCTGGTTTACAATTTGTCTTTTACTACCTTTGTATTTTCTTTTGAACTCATTTCTTCCCTTCGATATCGATTTTGACTTTCTTTGTGGGCATTCAAAACTTTTGTGGCCTTTCTTTCCACACCAAAAACAAGTAAACTGACTTACTCTGAAAGAAACTTCATTTCCATGTTGTGTATTCTAATTTCTACTTTTAATGTATAATTCCTCATCCAACAGTTTTGATTTCACAAAATCCATAGTCACATCCTTATTTATAACTTACATGGCAGTGATAACATGATCATATTCAGTAAATAGCACATCTTATCTGACTATTCTATTTTACTGCCAGCATTTTCTACATCTCTAATGTTTCTACATTAAGAAAATGTTCTTCTACTGTGTCATTCTTCTCAGTTCTGTATTTAAATAATTTCTTTAGGAGACATAACTTAGATACGATACCTTTTCGTAGAAATACATCTTCCAAGGCATTCATCATACATTTGGAAGTTTTGACATTCTCAATTACATCCAAATGTTTGTCATTGATGAATTGAACAGTCGTCGATTTTGCCTTCGCGTCATTTATTTTGAGTTGCTATATCTGTTTTTCATCTGACAGCGATTCTTCATCTACATTTAAAACTTCCAAAGGTTGCTTTTCTTCAAGAATAGTTTGCACACGAAATTTCCAATTATTTAAGTTATTCGTCATTAACTGTGGAAGATTTACTACTGTATTTACATATGCCATTTTGCTTACAGCATTTTACTATTCAGCCCTCAATATTTAAGCGCATTTGGGCCCATAACCTTTTAGAAATATTTAAGTAATATACCCCGAGTTTTGCTCCACTATTTTATTTTAATGAATTCTTATACACATACCATTTTATTTATTTACAAAACAATCGCTAGTTTCATTCCACAGAGTCATGAATACGATAACTCTAATAGTAATTAATATTAGTCAAACTAAAACACCAACTGTATAATTTATTTAAACCAGAATCATATAGATCTTGAAGTTACGACACGACGCTGCACAGTGGGGCTGAATCTTAAATTTGGCGAAAAAAAAGTCAATTTTTTAAAGTAGCACAGACCATCCTTTACATATTGTAATTCATTTAGCATAAGTGTGAGCTTCCTAATCTGAACTTATTATGACTGTCACTGTTGCATGGCAATATTCATGCATCTGAGCTCTTATTGCTCTGACAGGTTTGCAATGGCAGTGCGCTGGTGTCGTGCTGAACAGACAGTCAAATGCCATATTTATTTGACGTCATCTCCTCGTAAACCTTCTGATTGGCATGTCTGCACTACACGACGTGTCATCGTGGTCTATGTGAGTCCAGCTTAATAATGAAGAGTGGTTTACCTATTACTAGCCTGTCCGTGAGATCTTCCCAAGGCACACAGAAAAAATAAAACATGACATTGCACATGACAATGTGTGACAACACGTGTGTGAATATCCGTTTACGTGAATAGTTGCCGATAAGGTACCCCTGATTTACGTAGGTGTCTCTTTTATTTTGATTAACTACAGAACAATTAAATGTAACCAACACTTACCTACAGAAAGCTCTACCCCTTTGCAATAGAATACTAGTACTACAATTCACTTATAAGTACTGTATGGTCTTATTAACACTGTCTTTTGGACAAGTACATTAATTCAATTTTTAATGGAATTACACTAAACAGGAGCAATAATTATGCTAGCACAAAACAAAGTATTATAACACTATCGAACGAAATTAACTTTGAAATCTGTGTTACCTGATTGTTTGTCCAAATGGAAAGAAAATTAATAAAAAATTAACTATAGACAACATAATATATAATATACAGACTGTTCCAAAGTGATCTTTACAACTTTGCCTGCTAACATAAAAAAACCTAAACAAAGATAGAAAGGTGCGGGTTGCGCCCCAATGTTCGCACACATCTGAAGTTTCATTTAGTGTTTGTTTGTGCAGGTTAGTCTTTGACGAAAATGGCTTATCCTCAGCAGATGGCACAGTGTGTCGAGTGGGTTATAGAAACCAGATACGACACTCAAGTCCAGCGGAAGTTCCGGACACATTACAGAGACACACCACCATTACGTCCTACTATCAGAGCGTGGTACAGGAGGTTCAAGGAAACTGGAAGTGTCTTGAAGAGGACGAGTTCAGGACGACCAAGCACCAGTGATGCAGATGTGGAACGGGTGCAACAGACATTCATCCGGAGTCCCTCCACATCAATACGTTGTGCTTCTCGACAGTTGCAGCTACCAACAACCACGGTGCACAGGGAGCTGCACAAGAAACTGAAGCTGCATGCCTACAAGGTGCAACTACTGCATGCACTTCAACCTGATGACAGGCCAAAAAGCAAGTCATTTGCAATTGACATTCTGAGTCGCATTGATGACGACCCAGACTTTCTGAAAAACGTGATGTTCACGGACGAAGCTTGTTTTCATGTGTCCGGGAAGGTAAACCGTCACAATGTGATGTTATGGGGCTCTGAGAATCGTCACTTAAGCATGGATATGTTACGAGACAGTCCGAAGGTGAACGTCTGGTGTGGTCTGTTACATGATCGTGTGATAGGGCCCTCTTTCTTTGCAGAAGCCTCAATAACCTCGGCTGTTTACCTGGACATGTTGGAACAGTTTGCATTTCCACAGATGGAAGATCTACAACCTGACATCGTGCTGCAGCAGGATGAGGCTCCTCCTCACTGGGGCTTGGTCGTTAGGGCTGCCTAGGGCGACAATTTCCAGGTCGCTGGGTTGGTAGAGGCCCTGGCCCCCAAGGTCTCCAGACATCACTCCACTGGAGTTTTCTTATGGGGCTTTGTGAAGGATGTTGTCTACCACACTCCAGTGCGGGACCTGCGAGTATGCATAACAGCAACAATAGAACAGATTGACGCAGACTTGCTGGGCCGGACCTGGGTGGAACTGGAATACCGCTTAGATATTCTGTGTACTATAGATGCTGCACACATTGAACCTGGCTACATGGGTGCTGAAACTTCAGGTGTGTATGAACATTGCGGCGCAAACCGCACCTTTATATCTTCTTTAGTTTTCTTGATATTAGCAGTCAAAGTTGTAAAGATCATTTTGGAACAGCCCGTATTATAGACTTACTAAATCATCTGTGACAGTACAAGCCTCAAGTGATATATTGCGACCACACATAGTTCTTAAAATTTATACATATATATATAACACATATTAATTTATAAAGATAATTTAATTTACTGATATGAATAAAGTGTGGTCAAACACTGCAACAATGAAAATTTCCTAGTTACGCTCTGAAATCGCTATCAGTAAACCAAACATTCCCGAGTTATTCAGGAGGATAATAGCAATATGATGTGTATATATGCAGTGCAGTTTCAAATAAATCTTAACATTACAAGTCTTTTCCAATAATTTCGTGTTGTCCAACAAGCCAACATGACTAAAGCTCAAAGGACCGAACAATGAACCTGACAATAATGTTATATCACATCTACATGAGAGGTATTAAAACAATTTTTAATAATTCACTCATAAATCAATTATTTTCCATCAAGTGACTTTAATAGAAGCTAAAGTAGAGCGAGCCGGGAAAATAATTTGACATTTCCCAGCTGGAGCGAAATTATCTTAAATTTTCTTGTAATTTTAAGTAGCAACCATTTCCTTTATAATTCTATTGTTTTCACTTCTTTAACAAATAAAACTTTGTTTCAACTAGGCATCTAATAAAAAATAACATATTATCACCCTGTTGAATGTTGTCTTTCGTCTGTTATCTCGCCACATTGTAACTTCAAACCAGTTATTCGTAGGTCCTATTTTAAATGCATATCCAAGTTGGGTAGAAATTTAACCCTAAAGTTACGATTTAGAAACACATATAGCAAGTATTATTTCAAGAAGCTAATCAAAGATATTTTGGTAATAACACGCTGGCCAAGAGTATTACAGTCCACGAGGTTTCTAGCCCCACCTGAACTGTCAGGTTGTTTAGATTTTTTCAAGAAAACCCAAGATAAAAAGAATTATTCAAGAGTTTTTCTTAAAACTGTTAAACATGTCCGCGGAATATATCTTGCGATTACTAAATTTATGATAGAAACCACAAAGTGTTACAGTATTGGAAACATATTTTCCAATATTTCTTTACTAAACTTATTTTAATATATATGCACATAACATTACAACTCAACATTTTTACTATCATATCCTGCCAAATACTGAGAAAAAGAGACAATTTTATAACAAGACGTGTGGGTCATTTTACTCACATTTTTCTAAGCATCCAAAACTGACACAATTTAAACAATAGTAAATTGAGTACCGCTGTTATGTAGCGGTTAGACCACTCGCCTCCCAACGGGTTTCAGCCACTCTTGATATGACAATTTTGTTCGCATTTGGGAAAGACGGTAACAAGTTCCGTTGACAGAATGTTTACTTTGGAGACATCTGCTTCTCTAGCCTTGCATTCCGCCGCTGTCCGTATGTCATAACTCTGTGAGAGACGAGCTTTCGATTTTATAAAGATTTGGTTTCCCATTAGAAACGATTTCAATAGTACAAAATAAACCTGCAATAAATACATTACAAAATTATACTTGGCTAACAGTTTAGCTGGCATTAATTTTACTGTGCAGCACGATTTTAGCTGCTTGTGTTTCCAGATGCTAAGAACACATTTGCATAATGTTATATTATACACGCTTTCATCATTATATAATACGTCAGTATTGTTAACTGCCAGTCACTAATGTACATCAGAGTACACTATAGGAATGATAACACGAATGTCAGTCAGGATCTTCTACGCTGTGGGCCTCGCATTCTATGACTAGTTATGTCAGCTCAAACATCAGACTTCGTCCCTCAACACTCTTAGTTTTCAAACTCATATCCAATACATACACAGTTTAAAATGTCCTTGAGTTAAGACTTCCTTGAAGATTGTACGTTATTTTACCGCCCTGTTCTCTCACACACTCATAACATTTCTACAAATTACTGTCTATTAATACATGTGTTTACAAAACAATGTTGATTTTCTTGATTATTAAGCCTTTGGTAAAAGCAATATATTTGTATTTTGTTTACTTCCTTATTGCGACACTGTAGGGTGCATATCACGTGATATAAATCTGCATAATTCAGAACATACCTGTAAGTAGCGCTGTCTCAATGGCAGCCAGGTGAGGAAGGTGTAGCAGTGACAATGTACAAGGGACAGTTTGTTATGTGATGATCACATAGCGTGGAAAGTGTAGTTGATAGTATGTGTATGTATGTATAGTGTGGACATGCCAGTAGCGCATCTTGAATGGCAGCCAGGTGAGGAAGGTGCAGCAGTGACAATGTACAAGGGACAGTTTGTTATGTGATGATCACATAGCGTGTAAAGTGTAGTTGATAGTATGTGTATGTACGTATAGTGTGGACAGGGAGATGTAATGAGTCAGTTTGTGTGGTGAAGATATAGACTGAAGTAAGTTACAAGAATATAGCTCTTGTCACCAGCTCAAGTGCCTAAGTACGTCCGGCTCTTACACAGCAAATCAACTAAACCTAACTCATTTCAATCATGCCTAATACTGCCTACATTTTCCCTAACGAACAAATATAATATTTATTTAAAATATACCATTACAGTGACTGGAATGCCATGCTCGAAGAACTACATATAAACACTCACGCTGCCTGCACTAATAAAATAATTTAAATAAATACATGAATTTATATATTTTATTGAATTATTCACTAAGTCATTGACTGGTATTAATTTACTTTATAGTAAGGTACAATTATTTAGATCATTAAATGGAACTTAAGCATGCCTCACAATCTCTTGTAGAGAGAAGCTTACAATGTGGTATTAAGATTGTTGTTAACAAAATTACTCATTCATATATGTGTAAAAGAGTTCACTGACTAAATGACTGACTGTCTAACATTTTTTAACTGAAGCCCAATCCGCTGATTAGAAAAGTGAAATTTTGTGTGTGTGTTCCTTTTTTTTTTTTTAAGCGACAACTAGAAAACATTTTTGGATTTCGACCCCTGAGGGGTGAAAAGGGGTGAAATGAGTTTTCTAAGATCCTAAACCATACGTCTGATAATAATAACTTTAATTTCAATAGTTAATTATAAATATGCATACTAGCCAATTTCAGGACTTTTTGCAATTCAGCTTTAAGGGGGTGAAATGACCTGAAATGTTTTTCCGATTAATTATCAATGTCTATGTAACACGTGATGCAGTTACTTTAGCTTTAAAATTATGTTTATGGAAATACAAAATTAAAAAATGGATTTTTCAAAATGCCACTATTTAAGAGTAAAATGTGGGGAAAATGTTTTTTATTAATCGTTTGCACAGCTCGCACCCAATGGCCTATCGTGACTTTAACTTCAGTTTGATACGTATACAAATGTCTAGTAATGGACTGCAAAACGTTTCGAAATTCCTTAATTTAAGGAATGAAGTTTTCTATGAACGTAATGAAGATAGTTTCGATGGCACATAACATGCACACACAACCTTTATTTATTTTCACAGCAATAAGTTTTCTAAGAAAGAATACAATTTAAAATTTTGACTTTCGATTTTACAAAAAAAAAAAATCGAAAACATGTTATGAGTTTAACAAGTGTATTATGGTTATCTGTTAAAATAACACAACTGAAACTTTATTGTGAAAATAAGAGATGTTCCCAAAATGTTTATTTTCCAGGCGTCTCATTTTTAACAATGGGCATTAGCCTACATTCGTCTAAACATCGAAACATCAGGCAAAGCTTAATAGGTACATAAAATATATAATTAATGCGTCCAGAAGTCGATCAGTAGTTAACTATTCAAAAGATTTCTGATTTAGCAGCTGTATTAATGTAAACAATCTCGTGTTTTGTTTCTAATAACTACTAGGTTCTGTTGGTTGCAGTTATATTTGTTACTTTCAAACAATAAAATTATGGTTACTAAGGATACATAAGGCAAAACTGAAAACTTTGTACGACAGGAATTCGCTATCGAGGTTTTTGGAGAGAATATTAAAAGAGAAACTTTAATAGAACTTAACAACCAGCTTTGAAAGAACAAACTTAGGACTGTTCTGAAGGTGTAAGGTAAGTGACGAGTTATATGATACCTTTACTTCAACTTATCTATACTGAGCAGAATGATGTAGACCGAAGTTATATAGTGGTAATTTACAGCGAGGTCTTTAATAAAGTTACACTAATTGTTCTGTTCTAGATATGTAATAAATCATTTGAAATATCATATTACAATCCATTTCTCTGTATAAATATCCAAAGTGCAAGTTTGAACGTAACTTTTAATTTTTTTTTTTATTTCTGGACCGAGTGACAAGGTGGTGCTACTGGTAAATATTTAACTTGTTCTCGAGAGGTCCCATGTTGTATTACCAGCCCAGACATACTAAATTGTTCATTAGATGATCTGTCTATCTCAATAAAAGCGAATGTTGTAATGGCTATTAACTCTGGCCATGGTAATATCTGTTCTTGTACTTGATACTCTGTGACTCTTGGTTGGTTATATAATCACATT
The DNA here is from genome assembly GCA_003012365.1 of Medauroidea extradentata. Classification (NCBI taxonomy): domain Eukaryota; kingdom Metazoa; phylum Arthropoda; class Insecta; order Phasmatodea; family Phasmatidae; genus Medauroidea; species Medauroidea extradentata. Next base: position 38,080 of record PNEQ01063403.1, read on the forward strand.
ACGTCGATAAGGACAGCTGCAAGTTGCTAAGAAATTAAAAATGCCCTAAGCAACGCTATTTGCAAATAAATCTAACCAGTGTTTTACTTCATTACTTCCGTGGTTTATGAAGTAATGCATGTTTTAGAACCGTAATTATTAAGTCCAGATGCATGTAACAAATTCGCTGTTATGACAAAAATATCTCAATTGTATAAATTACTTGTTACATAATAACTATTGACTTGCACATACATTAACAGAGAAAATTTGAAAGTGTCGGAAATACGAAAATCAAATTCATTGCTTTTATTTTCATACTCTAATTTGTATGCTTGAAGATAAGTAGATTTGTGTTTTGCAAGTGGAAGTAGACACGAGTTTATATAATAGTTGGCGGACAATATCAATGAATGTCTGAACCAATTTGTACTATTTGTATAATGTACTCTGCAGTCTTACTTTATAGAATGTCACAATAGACTCGAGTGAGTAAGTGAATACATATTTGTAGCGCTATCTCCGAGCCAAGATGCCAGCAATGATAGCATATACATATTCAATTATATTCAGTGCAACTCAGTATCGTATATTAGTGTGACCCATATTGCTGTAGGTTATTTATTATTTAAATACCCTGATTTTTTAAGATAGTCGAAATGTTGACTAGCAATAAGTTATTTTTGATTTTTCAGAGTTAGTTGCAGCTAACATTAAGCACGAGTCAAGACAAGATATAGCGAACAATATAAACATTTTTTTTTGCTGTTCACGAAAAAACATTTCTTTCTGTTATATAGTCAGTCTCTATAAAACGTTCACACAGAGAATATTTTGGATAAAATTGCGTTTCAAACATGTGAGCTCAATTTTCAAAATACAAAAGAATAACTCATCTTACATTTATTATATTTAAAACTGTTTTAATGCCTTTAACGTTTAGCAACACGAAAAGTAGATATTTCTTATTTTACATGTGACTATTAAAATAAGAAAACATCCATGTAATACGGAAAAAGTTACCATATTGGCTTCAAATGTTGTATAATTAGTAGATAGTAATACCCTTCAAACTTATGCTTTCAAAATAAAAAAAATTAATATGGTATATTGGAAAAAGTTATTTAATCGTAACTCCTGGGCTTATTGCATTGTTTTTAAAGACATTTTCAACAAAAGAATATTTATTACAGATACGACATAATTGATCTGGAAAATTTTACCTTCAGGCTGTTGCCAAGAAACAAAATTCCATACATACATTGTAATATATGTATCTGTGATGCTTTTGTTGCAGTCCTTAATGTTTATTTAAATAGTTTAGTTTTTCTCAGTATTTTTTGCATTGATTATCTGCTATGATATTTACTCTATGTACTGTAATTTGATTTGTAAACAATTAATCGATTGTGGCCTTAGGTTATAAGATGTCACATTTCATAGAGCAATGGAGGAGTCTAGGTAGTGTTTTATGTGTAGAGACATGAACTTTTCGCGAAAAGAATTTTGCCCCACTTTGTTCCAGTGCCTTATGTGCACATCTGCAGTTCTGCTTCACATATATTGGCAGCGTGCCTTTGAACTGTGACGTTTCTCATTTGACTGTACCAATCACAATAAGGTTACTGTAACACCACACGTCTGTGATTTGCGTGTAAAACCCCACGACACACGAA